>JAOTQE010112021.1:0-13160 GCA_025631205.1 Nesometra sesokonis
TATTTTTGGCCAAAATTCAAATTTTCGGTCGTTAAATTGACAAAAATAAATCTCACTATTTTTGGATCTCCAAACTTCGGAACTCTGCATTCAAGTTATATGTTTCCATCATTTTTTTCTTGATTTTAGACTGAAAAACACATCTGAAATTTAAAATTTAGTTTCTTAGATTTGGGTAATTAAGTTTAGTATAAAATACATTGGTGGTGATGACTGAAGAATTATTTACTTATTAATCAACCCTTTTACATTCTTACTGTTGCCTTTTTTCATTGTTATAGCGGAATTAGGAGTGGTGTGTGCATATTTTCAAATTGTCCAATTGTCGAATCAGCCATCTTCCATTATCCGGTCAACTCAACTCCATACAGGGTGGATCAACTAGATTGGTATGCTGAAAAAATGCTAGGCTTGGTTAAAATCAAACACCAAAGTGGTCTTGTCATCAACATTTTTGCAACTCATGTAAGGGCATTCAAGTCATTTCACTTCAAATCAACCAATGGCACACTTTCGTCACAGCTGGGTTTTTACACATTCTACAAGGTTGTAGAACATACAAAACAATTGAACTATCTTCGATGTGTGGATCAAACATTTCACAATTTGGTTGATTTGAGTTGGAATGATCATTCGCTAATTAGTTATGTAATTTCCAATAAATTATGTGTATACAATTACATTTTTATGTTTATGATGTCTACTTAATTATAATGAAGATTTAGAAATTGTACAAATGTGAATCATTGCATGTGTGATATGTTGCATTCATGCATGGAATTTAGGGAATTTGGTCTAAAGCTGACCCCGTTTACATTGCAGGGCCGGGCCAACGACTATTTGGAAATGTGCCATGATCACAGTGCAGAGAACACTGTGTGTCGAAAATTCTCCCTTAGCTTTCTCATTTTGTTTTTGACCTGAATGGTCGTTCGTTCATAGCCACTCCAAGCCATCATCTCCACTATCCTTCACATGACTACACTGTTCCTCACAGTCCTGTCTAGCTGATCCTAAATATTTTGTTCTTTCCAAATTTCTAGCCTCCTCAATACTCCATGAGTTTCCTCGGCTTGCCATTCCACTGTTGGTAAATGCCAATTAATCAAAGAAATTTTACATAAACTTTACTTAAATTTTACATAAAGGTAGATGGCCACCATTTTTACCTAATAAAATTTGGTAAACACTGGTTGACTACGTCATATCCTTTGGCATCACAATAACTGCACTTCTCGGGTTGCAATTTGGTACCGTATTTGGCCCAGCTTGCGTTTACATTGAGAAAAGACCAAGCCGGGCCGAGACTACCTCCAAGGGTCGTCCAAATGCGTGGCCATTTTTGGCACTGCAATTGGCTTTTTGAGCACTGCAATGGCCCTTTGAGCGTTTAGAGTGACAACTAGGCCATGCTCGGCCCGGGCTCAACCCAGCCTCACCTGTCACTGTACGCGAGGTCAAAGTATGTTTTTAAGATTTTGTTTGTCCTGTGAATTAGATATAACCACCTACTGTGCAGCATTTAACAGGACATTGATAAAATGCAAAACCATTGATCATGTGCCTAAATGACTAAAATAAATTAAAAAACAATTGATTCTATTTCAGATTTGTGCAATATACAGTCCCATACATTTAGGAAAAGACTCACTTTTTGCTGATCGCTTGGCACAGTGTTATGAGGTTAGTAACATAATAAGGCAAGTTGGATCATCAGCAGATGTCAATATTCTCATGGGAGATTTAAACAGTGAGCCTTTCTCATTAGCCAAGAAAGTCTTAATGGCCAACGCCAATCTCAAAGATGCCTGGGATGAAAGACCCAATTCTGATGTAAGTCCATTTCGGAAATTGTATTTGTCATTAGACACATTCATTTTAATTTCATATATAATAACGTTATCTTGGATTTTTAAAGTGGATTCATGTTTGAATTTTACAAAGTAATCCTTGGCAGCCAGGAATAACTTACATAGGGTTCCGGCCCTACACTGCTTTCTGTAGCATAAAACAGATAAAAGTTTGATACCCCCTTTGATGGAAAGCTAGTTCATCGTCGTTTACTTCACAACAATTTGCCAGAACCCATTGTACAGCTGGCAGTACTGCAACAATATGGATAAAGTAAGCAGTCTAAGGACACAAACAGTCAAACAAGCATCCAACAACATAATAAATGAGAATCTGACCTGAAACCATCACTTTTCAAAAAGGTATTTAATTCAATTCAATTCAATTCAATAAACATTTATTTACATCCAGAAAAAAGAAAAAAAAATATTTACAATATGAATAATAAGACAATGTACAATTAGACAGTCAGTAGATGAAGGCATGATCCCTAAAAGATAAATAGGTAAAAAATTAATAAAAACAAGTAAATAAAAAAATAAATAAATAAATAAATAAGTACTTACATATGTAAATAAATAATAAATATAAATATATACATAGATAAATACAAATACATACACAAATATATACATACAGACACATATACATATATAATACACATACATACATATACACATACACCCATACACCCACACATACATATACAAACATATACACATATAAATACATATACACACACATATACATACATATACACACACATACATATATACACATTCATTACGCTCACACACGCACACACAAACATATACAAATCAAATAATACTTAATAATAAATACTGAGTCATGTAAGTAGTTCATGGTAGCAGCATGCAAAAAAAAATGGTGAATGAAGTAAACTTTTCTTAATACTTAGAGATTAGATAGTGTTTTAATTTTCATGTACAATTGGTCAATTATTTTGTTAGAAATTTTTTTAATGATATTTTTCTTTCAATCTTATAAAGGATGGTAGTGGAGAAACCTGTGAATGTGATGCCAATAATTACACTTTTCAGTTTCATAAAGTTTATGAAAAATATCCAAACGGAATGCGCATTGACTACATCATGTACAATTCTAGCCGTGATTTCAAGGTAGAATGCACCGATTCCCGACTGGCATTACGAAAGATTCCAGGCTTGGGACTCAGTCCATCAGATCATGAAGCTGTATCAGCATCCTTGCAGATTGATTATTGCAAAGGTAAATAATTGAGGACACATAGTGAGGCATGGGTATAGGCTTGTTTTTGTTGTAGGGGTGTGGATTGGGCATTTGGGAAATGAATTATGTTTAAAACACAAGTGAAATGCCTTGATATGAAATCTAAGTTTTGAAAAAGTCAAGGCTGCTTACTATGGTCTCTGTGGTGTTGATCAAAGACTGTTTGGAGTTCTTAATGTGTTTATGTGGAGGGAAAATTATTCTTGCATTACCATTTCATGATTTCACTTCTAAATTAAGCTATTGTAGAGCATTGAAAAGATATTGACATTTCAAAATTGTGGGTTGTTTTTGCAGAAAACACATTCTCAATGTTTGACCTTGAACTAAGATTTTGAGATAAACAATTCTAATTGTAAACTCTGTTTTTATGGGTGGGGACTACTTTATGACCTGAGGGAATGTATTAAAACTAAACTTAGATCACATAGTTATGGTATAAAAGGTCAGAGCTTGAAAAAAATAGAACATGCTCCTAACATTGGGAAGTCAGATGAGTAGGTATATAGTTAAGAATGTAAATGAAATTTTCACTTCTTGAGTTTGTGTTGACTACATGAAGCAAAACTATTTAGAACTCAATTGAATCCCTTCAATGAAAACTTGGAGTTAAATTTCTAAGCAGATTATTTTATATTAGTTGAGGTAGAATATCCTCAACAAAATAAAGGGTAGATGCTTCAAAACCATATGAAAGTATCAGTATAAAATAATGATGGTTAAGAAATGATTGAGTATGGTGCAAAAATTCAACCAAAACGGTAAAAATGAGGCCACATTTAAGCTTTTTTCCATAAAAAATTGGGCCTAATTTTGACCCCCAATTTCCCTGGATTGGTTGATAGTAATCCACCCTAAAAATTGTAACTCATGGTTATTATTGGAGGTCTGATGGTAATTAAAATATAACAAATTTTTGTTTTTGTTTTTCAACAGATTCTGTGCCACAAATGGAATCAGAATACTTACCAAGTTTGTTAGATGATGTAGAAAAGAAGTTTGCCATGGCTTACAATGATATCCAACATAAGAGGTTTCATCTTGCATGCCTAGCAGCATTACTTGGTCTTGTACTTACTATTATTCAACTGACATCAGTTGCCGACCTCATTTATGGCAAGTTTCTGATATCAGCTTTTTTATTTTTGGGAATTTTTATGTGTATATGGGATGCTTGTGTTCGAAAAGAATTTCAAGCCAATACATTTAGGTCACTGCTGCAGAATGTAGGAATTCGTAAATATTACTTAGATAAATTTAAAGGTAATGTGGGGAATTAAACCCATATATTTAAATCATAGATTTAAATGGAAATGCAAATTAGAAAATTACTGCAAATATATTTATAAATTAAAATTTTACTAAAATTATAATATTATATAAATATATTTTATTGAATTTAATTAATTTAAATCATGCAAAAAAATGCAAAGCTGAAATACAGTATATAAATTTAAATGACATACAAAAGTACTGAGAATATTTTATTAGTGAATAATAATCATACTTAACTATAATAATCATAATTGGACAGAATTTGACAATTTTTAAAAAAATATCCTAATAATGGAAAACTTTATGCATGTTTTTAAACTATTCAGGGTAATTTTACATGTACAGGTATTTTTTAAACTTTTTAAGATAATTAGAGATTTGTAAACTTTTTAAAAATTTTGACTCTGAATTTTTAGATTCAGTGTCAGTTGAGCATGAACTTTGTTTTGTTTTTATTATTGATGCACAAGAAGAATAAACATAGATTTTTAGATTTTAATCTGTCCTCTCCTTGTCTACTTCTGGATTTGTAAAGTACATCCGTCCTATTTTCCATTAAATTTTTCAATGACAAGTACTATTAGTTCATCCTTTATCCTATATTGTATAGTGTATTTTTATTACACATTATTTTTTATTTATATTTTTGAACTTTGTATGATATTGTGTTTTTATATTATCGATCATGCTTGTCGTGCGTCTTTCTGAATCTGATTTTGTAAAAATATTTCAGCTTAACAGAATTTTATGACTAAATATGATAATTGTTTTGTCTAGTATTGCTGAGAATTTCTGGCTATGCCCTCTGTGAGAAAATTTGGCAGCAGCTGGTGCAGTACCAACCAACAATTAGTTTATAAACAAGTTGCATTATGAGGCTTAGGGATCAGAGATAATTTAGCATGCAGAAACAAATCCTGGATAAGTTTGGATGGCATCAAGCTATAGCTTTACTCCACACTTATCATGTTGATGAAAACTAAAATGCAGTACTTAAATTACATAGTTAGTTTAATATTGCAAGTATGAGTAATTAGCTTTTATTAATTTTATATTTTTAGAATATATTAGAGCCTAACAGAATGTTCAACTTTAATATCCTATGTTGATGAACCACTCTGTAAGTGGTGTAAATGCTTTGTAATAATCAATGTTTGTGTGTCATAGACTTCAATACAATGCTTTACAGTTTTAACGTGCTTAACCAGTTATATATAAAAAACGTAATTATTTATTAACAAATATAACATTAAACATCTTATGGATAAAATTTCATAGTCAAATAGAAAATTTTCTACTGTTTCTAGTGCGTCATTGAATTACTTTAGTATGTATCTGATGATAATAGTTTTCTACTTTAAAATTTACTTTAAAATAGGTTATCATAACATGGTGAATCTTTATATTAAACATGGTAGTTTAATTTTGTTTTCACATTTTAATCTTTCAATCCAGTGCTGATTATTACTATCAGACATTTTATTCTTAACAGATTATAACCAATAATAGTTTTGTAGTTTCATATTAAAAGTATAGTTTGTCAAATAATTGTAGTTCTCTGTATAGCATTTTAAATAACAACATGTTGCTTAGTCAATAACTTGCTACTCTCCTAAAGGTCACGTAATGTCCTTTGCAGCTACTATATTAGCGCACATCCTTCTGTCCACGGCAGGGCTTACCCCCTGCTTGCCTCGAAAGATGTACTGAGTTCTTTATAGTGCACAAGAGCAGTTTTTTTGTACACTGGGCCTACGGTTTATAGTCCTTATCCGAGAAGACTTGTTGCACCACCAGAACCATGGTGTGAGCGGGCCTTGAACCCGTGCTGTTGTTTATGCATGGTTCACGGTTCCCCTGCTTTAACCGCTCGGCCATACAAATCGCACAAATGTAAATATATCAGGTTTGCAGTACACCACGTGTGAACTGTTGAAACTCAACTGTTCCTTTCAGAAGAACATGCTTTATTTATATTGATACTTCACCATAAAAACCTTCAATCAGTATATTATAAATGTAAACACAATTTACCATTCTATAGACGAATTATCATGATTGAGATTGTTATACCAATGGTTGTTTTTGTGAAAAGACACCCACATTATTTGTATGCAAGATGAATTTTATTACACCTTTCTAACAGATTATTAAATGACGAATAAAATGACATCTTTTTGTACAGTTTCCTGTCAATAGTACTTTGTTCCTGATCTACATTTTTTATTTTTCATATCGTCATGTAACTTTGCCATTTGAATGAGTCGTTTCCTTTCTCCGTAACTAAGTTTCTTCACTAGTTTTCTCAAAAATGATTTTTGTTGTTGCAGTAATGTGTAAGGTGTATCGAATTCTACTACTTCCCCAGCGTCCAGAACCTGTAAAAATCATAGAAAATAATTTTCATTATAATCGCAGCTCAGAGCTCCCAAGTTGGAAAACTAAACTAGAAATCCTAGTATAGATATTTTGTGGGCCAGAGTTTTTAACAGTTTTTGGGTACTATAGGCATCTAAAAGTAAATTCACACCAACAATAGTTTATTACGTATAAAAAGGGGTTTACTATGGTATTACAAATAAGCTCTTAAAATACAATTGTCAAAATAAAAAACGCTAAACATTTTTGCTTTTATATTGCTAATTTACTAACAATTCTGGAGATAATCATGAAAAATTAAAATTCCTGGAGAAAATTGGGTATTTCCTGGAACTCGGGAGATGAAGGAAAATTCCTGGAGACTTGGGAACACTGGCACTTAATAATAGTGTAGCATAATAACAATGTACTGTATAATGCTTTTGCAAGTTTTATCAATGCACATACCATACATACTGTCTATGTAGGCCCTCTAGGTGTAGAGAGGCAACATCTTAAAAACAACAATCACGTTTGTGAGCTTCGAACCACTAACCTCATGGTTCAATGATGCAGGTCTCTGAACCTTAACAACTGTGTCGGCTGTTTATCACAAAGGGATGGGGAAGGGGTAATTACATCATCGCAGTTTATATATAGGGTTGTTGCTATGCTGATACGATCATTCCATCACATAAGTAGTTAAGTTTTCCTGCACATCACCTATATCAACACGTACATTAAAAACAGTTACTCACCATAATCCTATCAGAATCAATTACCGTATTAATTCTATGAGAAACAGTGAGTACTGTACATGAATGAAACCGTTTCCTGATCGTCTCTTGAATCAAGGTTTCCGTACTACATTAAATGAAAATAAAAATTAAAACATTCATTGCGACGTACTGCACTCGCGCAAAGGAGTAACCGTTTGAATATAAGTCTTTGGGTCCCAAGTTGTAAAAATATATTCCTGGAGACTTTTTGTTGTGGCCATCCAACCAGCCATTTTAATATGTTCCCTTTATAACGTGTGTACAAGTACCCTTATTTATAAGCTCAGCACTTGCTTATTATGAAATAATAGTTTCTGACATATTTTATCACTGTTAAAATATGCCATTAAAGGTGACCAGAAATAATGCTAAAGTTCACATTGCTTATTTGTAAAAAATATTTTGAAAAAAATAAGCTGATTTGTGCTCTAATTTTGAAACTTTCAAAAAACTTGGAGAAAATCCAATTCCGTGAGAAAATTTGAATAATCCTGGAGCCTGAAAAATTCCTGGAGACTCCAAGCCAATCCTGGTAACTAGTGAGCCTTGCAAGTCCTCGCATCACGCCGTTTAAAAGCGAAACGTTTAAATACAGTAAATGCACCTTGTAAGTTAAACAAGCCCGAATTTTGAACATCACCACTTCAATTTTTATCAAGCATATCTCGACCTAACTGCCCTGATTTCTTAATCTTATTAATTTTCATTATCTTTCATCATAGAGAAAGCTTGTGTAAACAGGCCCATATTTCAGCCAGAGTATGGTGCGTTTTGGATACACTGTAATCAGTCGCGGATCCAAGGCAGAAACCAGAAAAAAATATTGCACATTGTGTGCCTTTAAAAGTGAACCAGAGAGTATCCATAGAGAAATTCACTAGGCCCAGCTCCGCACCCATATTTTCCGTTAAAAGATCACAGCTGAGCTTTTCTCACTTGACATCGCCCTCCCCACCTAAATCCAGCTCCGCTGAATCCGTCCTTTGATCATAGTATTTAAATGCTTTGTCTGTGCTGGCTTTATTTATCTGTAGGCAATTATGAGGGCCGTAGCCAGGATAGAAAAACAGACCGGGCGACGCGTTGGCCAATAAAATATATTTCAGGGAAAAACACAAAATTGTGAAAATGTTGCTATGGCACTGGTTATGTCATTTTATTGTGTGTTGATCTGATCAATTTCATGTTGCTTGGAGAACGAGAATTCAAGCCTTGATGGTTTGAGGTCTCAACATACAATTAACCCATATACATATATGTACCATGGAGAAACCTCCATGTATGTACATTGCTCCCTATTAATATTGAAATTAAAATTAGTGTTGTGTGGAATAAAAAAAGAAACAAGAATGTTAACGTTTTATCACACAGTGCTTGGTTGTACCAATGATTTATTTTTCTTTGAGGATTCCACACCTTTTCTCGATACAGCGTTTGGACAGAGATTCCTTGGTTCTACCTAGCCAACAGAAAGAATCATTCAATTTATAATGCTGTGTATCACATTTTATTTGGAGCCATGAGACAACTTACTATAAATCAACATTAGCTGTCGCTTCGTCGAGAACCAAAATTCGATTCTGGCGAAGGATTGCTCTGGCAAGACATAAGAGCTGACGCTGGCCAACGCTAAAGTTAGTACCGCCTTCATCGACTAACATGTCCAACTGACCAGTACATCCACGGACGAATGTGTTTAAAGTTACCTAGAAAATAAGAACAGCCGAAAATTAGCACATTGGCGCATTTCAATGATAACGTAGGAACATTTGGAAAATTACGAACTTGGTAAAAAAAATGTCAGTTGATTTGTCGAATCTGTTGCCAGCATTAAGTTATGCAGTTTCCATGCGCAGATCCAAGGGGAACCCCGCCCCCACTATTGACGTGACAAATTATTTGCACCCGACAATGATTTTTGTTGCAAACTGTGCCTTCAATAGAATCACCAAAGAATATCTATAGAGAAAGAGTTCATGGGTCCTAAAAATAATCGACATGGGAATTGAAAATGAGCCGCCGAAAAGGAAAAATCGAAACGCTTTTATTCTGATTTTTCGAATGGCACTTTGATCTAGGCCTACACTTAAGCAATCGACTCAAAGCTGTCAACTGTATTTAAGTGGATAAATGTAAGCATATACACAATTTTTTAAATAAAAACATACCGTAGTTTATAAGAACGATGAGGCTGAAATTTCTAAAATTAAGAACACAAACTAAGGCTCAAAAAAGATGGTTTCTATAAAAGGTAACCTAAAAAACTTAGAAATGAAGCTCCTCCTATATTGCAGAGAAAAACTCACAAGAGTGAAAATCCCTCAACATAATTTATATAGATACATTTTTATGTTTATATTTCCTGTTTTTGTTCAATCTGTTTCATTTAATTTTATTACCTGATTAGTCCACCTGTATTTATTTACAACATTCAATTCGGTTATCTTTTTAAAGTTTTTATTTTGTGACAGTAACCAACTTTATTCATTTTTTTTATCTTTTCCCATTTTAAAGTACGGGTCTTATTCTGTACGGTACATGCTGGAAATAACATATAGTAATGCCATTGAATAAACATTTCTGCCGATTCAAATCGAACTTTTAATTGCTTTTTATTACCTTTGGGTCTTGCGATGTGGTACGTACAATAATTGTAGACGGAGATAGATAGGCCTAAATGATAAGTTTCCTTGTAGGTTATATTTTTATGTTCGGCAATGTTTCAAGCATGGACCACTATAGACAATGTGTACCATATTTGGAAAACACCCCTTTTCGGGCCAACCGTGTACACAATCCAGGACTTTTTTGGCATTTTTAAAGAACAAAATGTTATAATGTAATCATTTTTAAAGAAATCGTGTAAAATATAAACTTAACGTGTGCTAGTTGTGTTTAACGTCTTTAAAAACTGCCCACATATAGGATAAAGCACATACATAACACATTTCCTGATGTTCTTTTATATTTTCTAAGGTACAATAGGTCAATGGTCATTATTCTGTGTTATATGGAAAACAAATTTAGCATTACACTCTATTTTAGAGTTAAATATTATTGAATGAAATCAAAACTATTCTACTTGTTTTGTCACGACAAAATGTGTTTTGTAACGACAAAACACATTCTGTCCCAACAAAAAACATGTTGTTTTGATAAAGCATATTTTGTTTTGACAAATCATGCATAACACCGACAAACACGTCCCAACAAACCACGTTGTGTCTGAACAACATGTCATTTAAAAATTGTCTACCCCTCAGGTTTTGTAAAGACAATCTACATTTGTCATACAAAACATATTTTTTAAGGACATACCCATGTCCATGAATACAAAACATTTTTGTGGAAAGAAATATTACTGTTTTTTTTTTTTTCGTTTTAACTTGACAAACTTGACAAAAAATGGTTTTGCTGATAAAATTTCATCGATTTTCATAGATATAATTATATGCGGGAGTTCTTTTGAGGGAAAACAAAAAATATGCTTACTTGTGAAAATACGTTTCAACAAAACATGTTTTGGCTCTACAACTACGGAGAGAGTAGAATATTAGATTCGAGATTGTATTGCTACTGAAGCCAACATGGGCTATTATCCGTTTAAATTACAACAATAATACTATACAAGACATTGAATACAAATTACTACAATAAAAATATACTTAGGTTACAACTGGGGGAGGTGGTGTTAATGAGTAAGGGGAGCAAGTTTGATGTCGGTAGCGGAAAGTTCAGGAGGTTCAAGAACAAGATGAAGTTGAATTGCATAGGAAAAAATGAGTATTTTTAAAACGGTGGTCAATGGTACGAGCGATTTTGGAAATAGTGGAGAGCAACAAGATTTTTTGTCTAGATTCAAAATTATTTATTTTAAAAGATCATAAATAGAGTAAGACTATTAAAGAGTGCAACATTTTTTTTTAAAGACAACCATGTTTATTTCTAAAACATTTTTAAAGACAAAACCATGTTTGTGAAGTCAAAACATGTTTTCTTTCTACAAAAAAAAACACGTTTCGTCTCCACAATAATTTGTCTTCACAAACATGTTTTGTATTGTTAAACATAGGGTTTTCCTTACACAACTTGTTTTTTTTATGAATAAGTGTGGATTTGTCTTTACAAAACCTGAGGGGTAGACAACTTTTTTTTGGAGATAAAGACCGGGTTTTGTTCAGACACAACACAGTTTGTTGGGACGTGTTTTATCGTTACTATGCATGATTTGTCAAGAAAAAAAATATTCTTTATCGAGATAACACGTTTTTCGTTTGGGCAGAGCGTATTTTGTCGAGGCAAAACATATTTTGTCGGAATAAAACAAGTAGAGTAGTTTTGTTTTTATTTTAACAATCTATAACTCTAAAGTAGAACTTGTAGCAATAATGACCAACTCACAAGCTCACAATGGTTCTAAAATTCAATGTCTGGAGCAAATGTAGCGCTTTGGATCAATAACAATTATTTTCATCGAAAGTCATAATGGATACAGAGAAAACGTTTTCCAAATCAGTATGAACTGGTAACCAAAGGTTGATTTTCAAACTCAAAAGATGCAAGGTTCTCAAGAAGAGAGGACATTAAACAAATCACCAGGTATGACACGACAATGATACTGTATTCGTGTGAAGCTCCTATACCAACGAGTTTGTGATTATTTGCATTACGTAACTAGTAATGCATTTTATAAAACCGAAAGTAACTGACAAGGCTCCCTTTATGCCAGTATACTGTCTGGAACTATCCGCAGTAAAAACAAACCAAATTGAAACCAAGTAAACTAAACCATTTTGATCTTCGGTTCAGCAACTGAACTTCTGAGAAAAAAGTTTCCTCTCCCCGGTCGGCATTCTAAAATGTATGGCAACAAATTTAATTTGTTTGTTGGACCTAATTATTGGCAATGTAATTTCAATGCTGTATATTGAGACCATACATGTTTATTATAGAATTAATATTGATTATTTTCCTAAAATGCAGTTTAATGTACAATGGGAATGTTGTTACACAATGACCCCAGTGTAAACAAAAGTAATTTTATATTGCATTACTTCGGTGTTTATAATTCACATATTAGTGGTCAGTTTTTCACAGTATGATAATGTTAATATTATTTAATGGAAAAAATGTCCTAAAAAGAAAAAAATAAATAAAAACACGTTTTGTTTTGCTGAATTTAATAATAAATGCTTAATTATTTATAATTTGTATAATATGTTAGGAAATGTTATTATCATTATTTTGATACCAAACACGTTTCAATCTAGACCTACGTTAAAATCAATATTAAATGCTAAATTTGAACATTTACTCAAATTTAATGCATATTTTCCATATAACCCATCAATAATGACATTTGACCTATTGTATACTGTTTAAATAAAGTTTATTATTATAGAATAATTATTTACTGAAATATCCCTTAAGTGAATTTATGTATCGTTTTCACGCAAGACAACCCCAACCACCTGCTGCACCAGAACATCACGTCTTACTAAAATGTACGATTTTATGTCTAGTTTTAGGATTTTACAGTGGAAATAACATTAATATCAACTGTGCCTACCTGAAGATTCAACTGGCCACGGCAACATGTCCTCAGGTTGTATCTTTTCAGAACATTAT
>JAOTQE010112032.1:0-13160 GCA_025631205.1 Nesometra sesokonis
GTTAAATATCAAACATGTTAAAAACCTTGCTCTGCGCCGTTGGCGCACGTAAATTCACCGCACACGTAAGCTATTGGAGTGCAGCGGCGGCACGAGTGACTGTTGGCGCGCGCCGTTGGCTCACGACGTGTGTGTGCGGCCTTTACAGCAAGGCACCAGAGCCATATCTATCTATCTAATGGCTCTGCAAGGCACGAAAATCGTGCAGTGATTAAAGTACCATAGTTTGTCTCTATACGCGCCTTGCTGAACACGCGCGCGTGCTGTGATTAAAAGCTACAACTTTGTCTTTATGCGCCCCTTGCTGTACACGCGTGTAACGGTTTGTCTTGTCGCATGATGACTTTGATGAAATGTTCAACAATACTTGTTTATGTTCAAAAAGCTTCCAATGATTTCTTTTTGTATAATATATTTAATGGATAAAATAACATTTTTCTGTAACAAATGTTTAGTATTTATTTACACGTTTAACTATATAGTTTCATCAAGTAACAAACGGTGATAATTTTATTTTTCTAAAGATAAATTTGTAAAAAAAGAAATTTACAATAATTTGTATGTGATTGTACTTAGTAATGTTAAGTTGTTAGAGGGATGTATTCATTTGCTTGCTGTTCCATTCTTTTCCTGCTCTTTGCTTCTGTACATCATAACATTATTCTGTATGCAACGTAAGAATAGAAGTATAGTTAAGTTTACCTACATTTTCGACTGAAATATTTTTTCCATAGATTCCTCCTACGATTACATATTTTGATGTGTGTGTTAATACTCTTTTACCATACTGTAATACTTATGATATAAACTCTTGGTTACTACTTTACTCTTAATTGTTTTTACCAGGCACAGATAAGTGAGCCCATGACTTGGACTAATGTTATTTGCACTTGAAAAACTCATGGTTTGCAACAAACTCTCTATGAAAATTGCCTATGAGATACCCAGTAAACGCATCTTGTTTAAAAATTGGCTTGGGAAAGACCCTGGACTCCTACAAACAACATGGAACCTGGCACCGGGCCGGCTCTGTCCGGCATCAGCCCCTCTATCCAGCTCTGCTGGATCCGCCCCTGTTAAGCTGGACTAATTAAGTTCTAATATTAAGTAGTTGGTTATTATACCTAATTCAGGATGGGTTACTATAAGTGAAGTGCTAAGGTGGTTATAAGTTTCACAGTATAGTGTAGTTTTGTAATGCATTGATTGTGGTATTGTGTAATTTTTATAATTTATAAATTAGAGTATGAAATTAGTGGCAATAATTATTTATAGAGTATTATAATCGTAATTTATAAAGATATTGGTGGTGATACTATCAATAAGGATAATAGGAAGTTTTCATTTTCAAGAGAAACTATTATATCTGCATATTTACGAAGCGCGGAAAACCATTCAGAATATCCCAATATCTCATAAGAGTAATACTCGATATAAACTGGGGCGTGTACCGTGTACTGCAGGGCTCCCAAGTCTCCAGGATTAGACTGGGGTCTCCAGGAATTTTGCATTATCTCCCGGGTTCCAAGAAATACCCAATTTTCTCCAGGAATTAGAATTTGTCATTATTATCACAAGGATTTTTGATAAATTAGAAATATAAACATGTAGTATTTCTCATTTATTTGGATACTAAATGGTATTTTGAATGTTCATATGCCAATAATTGTACCAAATATAATAGTAAACACCTTTTCATTTGTAATAATTAAAGCAGTGATGATCATATAATTTCACTTTTAGATGCCCATATAGTACCCCAAAACAGTTACAAAAATGCTGGGCTGACAAAATCTCCAGGATTTCTGGTTTTCCAACTTGGGAGCTCTGGTACTGGTTTCGAGGGAAGTGTATTCTGGTACTAATGGATCCTAAATCCTCCTTTCACCCACTGCCACCCCATCTTATATAGGGCATTATTATTATTTAGTGCAATTAACACATCTTGTCTTCCAACATTGTTGATACATTCTTATATTCATCATGCGATGCCGATGTTTTTTAGGTTATAAATTTATACAACAACTGAGAAATTTTAGTAGACATTTAATTTTTGAGGGCTACACACAATAACTGTTGTGAGTAGCGATGTGATATAACAGTAAAGAATGCTATGCAATTTTAAATAATCTGTAGCTTGTAACATGTGAGCATGATGTAAAAATAGATTGTTTTAAAATATATATTAGATTAAAATTCAGATGTGTCTACTTTCATTTGGTTTTGACTTAGAACCTAAATTCATTATGTTGCTCAAGCCCGACAGAAAAAAAAATGAAGTCTACGTTTTTTCTTTTATCATATCTCGACTTTTTGGTTAAAATTGTACCTAAAATGGTAAAAAATGTATAATATTTCCCTGGATATTTACAATGTTGAAATATTTATCCCAAATTAGAATGAATGTATTTAAAATAAATATAAAACAAATTGCTTATTAAATATTATAGAAATGCTAAACAAAATCTCGATTGAAAAATAAACAGAAACTTTGTGCTTGGGCAATACAACGATTTTTTTTAAAGGTTATGATGTCAACTTTCACAAACGACTAGTGGGTGAATATCTTGACTGTCCATTTTTACTGCACCATTCTAATAATAACGTGGGCGGCGCCTTTAAGATGATCAGAAAAACCTAGTACTGTATTGAGAGAAAATGTTATGCTGCGAGACTGATGTTTAAAAATGGTTTTTAGAGTCTTGGTCCAGCTGTACTGAAAGTCCTAATGAAGCTATATTTTTATTGTTAGCTCTGTTTTCTTTGTTAATATACATACATATATACACATTTTTTTAATAACGGTTTATTATAAACTTTTATAACCTACATAGGCCTACATGTTCAGTAGCAACAGAGACTTCATCCTTCATCTCCGACCATACTTTTGATTCCTTTAAAATTTTCAAGGGTAACATTTTGCTTAGAATATGAGGTTGGGCTGCTTTAGTTAATGACAGAGAACGCGTTTCAAACCCACATATTGTAATTTCTCACACCAGATGTGTCGGTTGGAACCATAAGGATGTTCAATAGTCGGGTGAATAGTCTGGTTCTCGTGTGCGCTTTTTGCTGTCCTGCCATTTTATCCATGCGTAGTAGGTTCCACCTCCATATGTTACCATAGCAACAAACCCGAATACCTACAATATAACAATTAACAAGGTACTGTTAGACTGGCAAACAAAATTTTGAACTCTGTAATAAATGAAAATCAATGCAGGAAAAGTATGTGATCACAAGGGAGTGCAGAAAGAGGGTCGGCGCTTTCCAAAATTCATGGATCTAATCTTGCTAAAGGAACATACAATTTTAATGAAAATGCTATTTTCGAGCATCTAGAGGTGTAAATTCAACAAATATGAGACACATCAGTGGCGGATTTAGGGGTGGGTGTCAGGGTGTTCTGACCACACCCCTCTTCAGTTGCTATTAAAAATATATATAAAACACCATACTTAAACACAAGCTTTTGAAGACATACTTAGAACGGTACACAGTGCAAAAAGAAGAAAAATAGATGGCGTTTTTTTTTTGCTCGCCAGATTCAAAAGTGGGGACACGCCTCACTCCCTTTTTAACAATTTTATGGACAACCCTTTAGCTACCTCAGACAATTTACCGTTTTATTGACACTCACCCCTGTAACTATCATTAATGGCTTCAGTGGACTGATAATAACTGTAAGACTTGCGATAAAATATAGGAGTGTAGCACCAATCGATAAAAGAACATCCTGCAAACAAAAATACACTTCGGTTGATTTGACGTTCAACTTCAAAGCGAAAGATTTGCCGATCTGGTCTAAGGCTAACTTCAAACTATAGATGCCAGTGGTGGGGGCGTATTCATGATTTTTAAAAGGTGCTAAACAAGTTGACTATCCACAGGGGCGGATCTAGGATCCACCGAAGGGGGGGGGGGACGCACTTTTCCAGATCCGGGAGGGCGTGGTTGCCAGTTTTATTGTGAAGAGCAAAAAAAAGGTTATTTCCCATTTTGGTGTTCTGGCACCCTATTTTGGCCCGTTTTTGGGGTTTTTATGGTGGATTTTGGACCCGGTTCACCCTCCCCCTACATTAGGTGCACTGGGTCCAAAATTAAGGTTATGATAATTATGGTTCACACTCACATCTCCTTCAGTCACTGGCAAAGTCTACTGGTAAAACTAACTGAGTCAAGTGTTGGATCTGACAAATTCATAACACTTGTTTTTTGTCCCAAATGTTCATTAATGATCAGATTCCTTTTAAGGCTGATGTTGAATTTCAACCTTAATTTTTAACCTTAAAAATCTGAAAAGCCTGAGACTACTAGTCTCAGGCTTGTCAGATTTTTTTTTCAAATCTTGAACTCGTCAATTACACACGGGATCAAACGATAGCAATGCGGTTAAAATTTGAACTAAAATAGGAACAATGTCTAGTTGCGGCGTTTTTCTGTTAAAAAAAATTCTTGTTTTATTGTATCTTTCAAACACTATAAGCACCCCTTGATATGCCACTGTGTCGATTGGGCCTTTTTATATTGTCAAATATTTTGCATAAGCTGAACGGGTTAATTTAAATCGATTCAAAAATAGGTCACATGGCTGTCCACGCTCATTCATAAAAATGTTTAGGAATCAAAATTTTAATCGTACTGAGTTTCTGTCATGTGATCACTTGCCCCCCCCCCCTCCCCTTCATTTGATATTGAAGTCATAACCTTTAAAATTAGTGAGGGTCTGTTTAGGGGTTATTAAGGACTATTATAAATAAAGCTTTTGACTATTTGTTCTGTACCTGTGCCTATAAATTGAAATCGAAACAACACGAGACCAAAATATCGATGTTTGAACAGTAACAGTTGCAGACGAATTTTACAACTGGTCGATTACAGAACCTGCAAAATTGCAACAATGACAATAACTTACCATAAGATACCAATCAATGTTAAACAGCTTATATTTAACGTGTAGATGTGTAACAAACATCGTGAAAACGATAAGTGTGCATATTAAAACTGTGATAGATACAAACACCATAAATCCTCCTTTAACAGTTGTGGCAGCAACGAAACACACCATTATAAAAATTAATGTTGACCATCCCTGTGTATAGAAACAAAACATAGAAACTGTGTCACTAAAGTGTAGAGTAAGCTGAGGAACCCAGGTCCCAAAGTTGAGATTTTATGACACCCCAGTATTGTGAAGTAGTTTCTCAATTCATTTTCTTAATAACGGTAACATAATCTCCACTCTAACCCCCCCCCCTCCCCCCCCCCACATATCCAGTGGAATTTGAAATGCTCGGGTGGAGGACGCAAAGGCAGGTTCCTATGGATTTTATTTCCAGAACTATTGTGTATTTTGTATTGTAGGTAAATACTTCGACTGAGATCTTGAGTAAACCCAGGGGAGTATCCAAAAACTGGCGAAGGAGGTGCTCGAACTGGGTTGGATTCTGACAAGCAAAAAAAGAAGCTTGTCCCCTATTTTTACCCCGTTGCCACGTTCTTTATGGTACAATTTATGATTTCTCAATGAGTTCCAGTGGGGTGCTTGAGGCTCATATTTTCACATTTGTATCCTTTGCCTCCGAAGAGGGTGCTCGAGCACCTACCCACTGGATACGCCACTGAAACCAACCCAGTTTAGGGCTGATTGGATAATCAGTAATCTCCGCTCTCATTGTGGCTGGCGGATGAGACGTTAAGCCGTTGTCTTGTGTGCAACACAGTTCATGTGCACGTTATGCAGTACAGTATTCAGAAAATTGTATCCTAGTGTAGGGGATTGTCTCCCGGTGTGTCAGCAGACCAATAGGTAGGATCTTAAAGGCGGCGGGGGGGGGAGGTGTTCTGGACGTGGGGTCTAAAGGCAAAATTTATTCTCTTTTGTAATTTCTAAAGGTTGGGGGGTTCCCTGAAAAACCCCTAAAAACGGGCCTGGTCAGCATGTGCACAATGTCAGACTCACAACACTGAATAAATCAACTCGCATCTAATCAACTATTATTAAGGCCTATAATTATGGTTCACACTCACCATCTCCTTCAGCTTCAGAATCCCACATATTGATTTAATGTATGCCGTGTCGAAGGTACAACCCTCGGAGTCCACATTCGAACCGCTCGGTGCTTCCTTGGTATCGTATGCGTTCGGACTGGTACTCCATTGATCCATAATTATTTCTTACATTAACACTAATTAACTTTTTATAAAGTTTCAATAAGAAGGCTAGCCTAACAGTTAGGTGTTTTGACAGACTATGATTTGTATCATTGTTAGCTTACTGAAAATAATAAATCCGTAAGCTAGTGCTATATATTGTGTGACTGTCCAAAGGTTATGTTTGAATATATTCAATCAGCAAATAATTGGAACCTTACGCACAAAGTACCAATGTTGATATTCCATCACTTTATCAATGAGAGGCGTACAGTTGTTTGTTTTTTTTTTTCATTCTTGAAAAATCAAAGCTTAAAATCTTGGATTGTTTTGTAAGACAAACCAGGTTGTAGTGTCGGACAAAACTGAATACTAGTACTAGCCACAGTACCCGTCTAACAATAATACAATATAGTAGCTACAACTGGTGTAGAACAGAACGTTCACATCATTGTAATTTGTTGCAAAAGTTTTGCCAAGACGAATGACGCTCTCTACATCGATTTTGTTTATGGTAATGTCTGCTATTGGTCTAGAAAATAAAATTTCAACCAACTGTGGGTGTGGGGTAGGGAACTTTGGGACTTAAATGTATCAAAATTAGACTTGAATTAATAAAAAAAAATATAAAGACTTGTTTTCCTTTCGAAAAATTTCAAAAACATTTTTTTTTAACTGCATAAAATTTTCGCAATAAATCTAGACATAGATACAGGTTCTCAAGTTGGGACCAAGGTTGCAGCCCTTTTTTAGATATTTCAATTTCATTGAATTTAGACATGGAAGCAATTAATTTTTAAGAATGCCATTTCAAGCATCTAGAGGAGCAATATTTTAAAATGTTCGCACCTCAACTCCAAAGATGAAGTTCTATATTCTAAATTTTCTACACATCATCTGATCGACAGGCGCTGAGATGGTTTTGACTCCGTAAGTACTCAGTTTCCAAAAATCATGGATATGGTATACGTCTCCTCAAGTGTAGGCCTATATTTGCAGGTACCATGTTCAGTATTGTCAACATTTCACATAAAATGCAGTGGTTTTTTTTCTGAACCCCTCCGGGGCGCTTAGGCAGGGGTGAGAGGGCGGGTGTTATGGTTCGAGTTTACCTCACTTCTCAAGCGAACATTCACCCTCATTCAATAGCGAATCCCTCAATTTGGTGTCCCCGCTCCAGTGATCAGGAGAATTTCCCAGGCTTCTACTGCACCATCTCAAAGACTTATTTTATTTGTGCCTCAATTGCGTTTAGTATAAAAGAGCGGTGCGTCATTCTAAACTTTTCAGCCTAACCCAACATGATCAAACTGAGGCAGGGGCGGATCCAGTATCCAGCAAAAAAAAGGGGGTCACTCTCCCAGGTCCGGGAGGGCGTGGTTCCCGGTTTGGTTTTGACACTCAAAAAAATACGTTCCTTCTCGATTTTACTAGACTTTTACCCCTATTACGTTGGCTATGGCCCACATATATATCTATTTTTATTTTTGGGTCATATTTAGACCCGGAGGAGCATTTGGTGATAATTGGGGGCGCGCGCTGGCTGCACTCTCCCCCTCTAAATACGCGCCTGTGAAGTTAGTGATTTTTTCGCAACCTAGCTTAATCATGATAGAACTGAAATTACTTGGTTTATTTCCTCAAATAACCACATGCCTGAATTGTGTTATATTATGACAAGTTGAAAAGGTTTTAAAAGTTTAAGACACTTTGAGCCTCTAATGGCGTTGTTTTTAAAATGTCCAATCATTATGAGGGGTTTTAATTTAATGTTCCATGCCGAATTGTAACGTTTTGAAATACATTTAAGTCATTGCCGAGCATCTAGAAGTGTAATAGGCCTATTCTTAAATATCCCTAACTAGGTGGGCCTGAAGTACGGTAGATCAACAACGTAACTTCTTCCAAAACTTCAAAATTCGATCCAGCCACGAACGAACATTTAAACAATAAATAACGACATATTTTGAGTAAAAGGAATTTTTGCACCAAAGCCCAACCATGGTCGATATAGTTTAGTGTTATCTTCGAAACGCCGTAGTCATGCCTCAATTGAGTTAGTAACCCTTTGAAAAGTGTTCAAAAATGTTTACAGAGTGCCATTTCTAAAGATGCAATATTCTTTTTTAAAAAGTCGGACCTCATCTCAGACATGGTGAAGGTGAGTAGGTGGGTGTGTTTTGTTTTCAAATGACATCTTCATTTTGAAAAAAGGTAAATTGCTTCCATTTCCGAGCATCTATATTTGTGATATTGTAATATTTTCGCAACCTCACCCCGAAAATGTGTTTGTTGTGTTTTCTTATATTTTCGTCCCTAAATGTTAATTTTGATAATTTTCAAAGCATTTTTATCTAGGTGCAATATTCTAAAATTTCCCCAACTATGTTGAGCCTAAGATAGGAGCTATATCTTCCCTTTAAAAATTGTTGATGTGATCCTGGCAAGCAAAACTAAAACCCTGGTTACGGGCCTGCCTCCTCTTGCGCTGGATCCGACCCGCTCCAGGAATCTCCTCCGTAAATGTGATCAGCCACTGCAGAATCTGAAGCAGAATCACATTTATTTAATTGTCCGTTTTGTGATTTAAAGAGTTTGGTTTGGACATGTAGCCCAAAAAAGAAAGTTTTACAATCTTTATTGTTTTACCTGAGTCTAATATTAGTCTCTGGTTTTTTTTTGCGTCTGGATGAATACGGTAACTGCGTTCAGGGGATCTACCATTTCACGTGCCGTATCAGTCCGTTACCCGACTGAATCTCCCCTAGTAATTAAATGGTTCAGTCCCGTCATCCCTTCGCCTCCTGAACGAACGCATCGGTGCTGAAAATAAGTGAGGCAAAATCGTCTTCATCGCTTGTAGTAGTATTATTTTATCATAAAATTTGTCGCCATTTATTGACGATATAGACGGGTTGATTGCACAAGGCAAAGTAAGTCCGATTTTACATTTATCTTATTTAACCTAATGAGTCGTAGGCATATATACCTAGGCACTTTTCAGTATTTGTCATATTATATATATTACTACAATCATTGATAGGCCTAGATAATTACTCGTTTAGCCATGCATAACTTTTCTGTTCATGACATAAAAAGTGAGACAGAGTACGACCATTTTCTATGAGTTCATATTAATTTTACAATATCGAAACCCTCTTATTTATTTAGTAGATCTATTTGCATTTTATCATCGGTGGTGAACATTCCGATACATAATGTGATTATTTTTACCGTTTTCATGGGGAGAACCAGAAAACAATAGATTTTCACTATTGTAGCAACGAAATTTAATGTATTTTTTTAACATAGTGGTATACATGGCTTGAAATTGTAGTCGTTTGTTTATATAGTTAAAATTCATTAAAATTAATGTACAACTGTAAAAGAAAACACGTAAACTTGTCAAATCTTCATAATAACTTAAATCCAACACTTCATCACGTATGGAATACGGAAACTTTCATTAGGCTATTTCATTATAATGAGATGCACAGCCTACTTAATAAGTACCGTGCCGAGAAATCGTGTGTTGTTCGCGAGACACACGATACATATCGCCACACAGAACACTGTCAAACTACGCGTGGTGCCAATCACGTAGACATTTGATACCTCCTTGCAGTTTGCTATCATCATAATTAATTTGTGATTTGTAGTAAGCCATATTTGTTATGCGCAGATATAAAATTATACATTTTCATGAAACAAAGTAATTTAAGTTGTATAAATGGGCATTATCTAATGATGTGAAGATATTGTATTGTCTAAACTGTATTATTCAAACGCAGTGGAAATATTCCACGATAGAAGAATTATCACAATTTAGATACGACTGTTTTCTCGATATATTTAGATTTAGATTGGCCTAACTAAATTTATGAATTAATAAGGCAAGAAATGTTCGAGGCAAGAAATCCTGCTTTCCACACCCAGTACCTTTTGGTTTCTAAGCCAATTGGGAAGCGAATTACTACTATATTAATAAAAATACTTTTACAACTATACATTTGTAAATATAGTTGTCAAAATCTAAATATATATTTTCATGTTGATGTGATACTTTCTGCGTTGTGATATTGTCGTCGACGTTTCAGAAATTATCATAAATAGATACGCTGCTTTCTCGATTTATTTTCATTAGCATGCTGACTGATGTATAGCAAATTTGTCAGATCTGTTGTAGCGACGTAGTAGTAAAACGTGCATGATTCTGTTGAATATGTTAAACATGTGAAAACGACCCTCGAGGGATTGCATCGAAACGCTAACAATATATTATTACTACATAGCCTTAGAATTACGATTATTATATTACCATACAAAGAAGCAAATTAGAATTCGAAAACGGCCGCTTTTACCTGCATAGGTTGTAATCTATTTATGTAAAAATCAAATTACTGTTTATTACTAACAATTAAATCTGATTAAACTTAATATCATTAGTCATATTCAAATTTAGCAATGCCTTTTCTAGTAATAATTACCGTACCTGGGCGGATCCAGTTGCAGGTGGCATATAGCAGTGTGGCCCATAGCGACATTTTAGCACCACCATCGGAGAGGGGGTGCTAAATTTAAAACTAATAAAACTCCGACCTATTAAGTATTGAGAGAAAGGACATGTTTTTTTTTCTCTTTTGTGGGGATTCCACCCACTTTTATTTCATCATTGTGGTTGTTTATCACCAATTGTACAATATCATCGTTTGCATACAATACCTGAATGTGATACGTTTTGTATGGTACGATTTTTCAAATACATTTTAACTTTATGTATATATAATATAATAATATATAATAGATCTAACAATCTTAATGTTAAACCTCATTAGGTCGAAGGAGAAAGAATCTCCGTCACATTAAGGGTTTTTTTTTTTATTTTTGCAATATATTAAACTTGAAAAGTTAAAGATAAATATATAGAACACTATTATTATAGGTCTGAACCCTATTATTGAGTCTTATGTTGTTACATGGTTTCATAATCCCACATTTACCTATGCTTTTTAAACACAGAATGTAAATGTCCGATACCGTGAGCTTCCATATTTTAATTTTTTTTGACAAATTAAGTGTTTCATGCACGAAACTCTTTTATACCAAATTTTCTCCCAATCTAAGCCTTGTAAATTTACTAATTCACGTTCCCATTTGTTTTGTGCATAGATGCATTATTTAAGAGAAAATTCCTATAAAAGACTCTTACCGTCGAAATTTCTTTGTATACTGAGTCCTCTGTAGCACACGCGTTTGGGTTATAAATATTTGCATTAGGTAGAATTTCTTTCCAGTTTCCTGGAATTGCCTCTTTTATTTGCACATATTCAGTCATCCAATTATGGGAAGATGCTAATTTTTGTATTATCATTTGTTAACATTAATAATATCTCCAACTGTCGGTATTCCGGACTCAATCCATACATGATTATTCAAAGATTTTTTTTTCTATTAGAATGAACTTAGTTCCCCATACTAATTATTTTTAATGTCATTGTAGGTATTTAGAAATGTATTATTTATAACATTATACTGGTTGCAAATAATAAGCAAATCTTTATAGTATTTTGGTATTGTTTTTATATGTTTATCTCTCATATTTACCTCAGTTGTTTTCGACATATTTAATAGGATATATAAAGTATTGCGGAATCCACTTCCACTTTCCTGGATTTGGACTTAAAAGAGGTTTAATCCAGTTTAACTTTGATGCTTCAACTGCTAAGTTAAAATAGTTTAACACCACCATATTTTATATCCTGGAATAAAATGTTTCTCTTCACCCTTTCCTTTTTACTATTCCATATAAACTTACAGATACTTTATTTGCATATTCTATTATATTTTGAGGTACGTCGATAATGCTGGCTTTATATATTAATTTCGACAATGCCAGTGTCTTTATCACTCTAACCTTACTAAAAATAGTCAGGTTTCCTTTCTCCCAAATTCTCAATGTATTTTCAAGGCTAGTTACCTTTCTACCCATTTTTTTCATTGCATATATTTTTATTATAACCAGCATAAATACCTAGAATATAGAATTTAACAGGTTCAGTAACCCATTGGATCTCAAAAGGTTTTCTAATATTATTTTTGGCAGATCCGATCCACATACCCTTTGTTTTCATTCTATTGAGTGACATACCCGAAACTTTACAAAAACATTAAATTCCATTTAGACATGACTCAATACTATATTCATCCTTAGCAAAAATAATTGTGTCATCTGCTAGTTGTGCAATCTTAATTTCGTGGTTAACAGTGTCATCATTCGACGGTACCTTTATTCCTTTACAATTTATAAATTACAAGCCATTGATTCAACAGCTAATAGAAAAAGTAGAGCGGGTGGACATCCTTGCCTAATTCCACTATCCATCTTAAAACTCTCAGACGACCAACCATTGTTTGTACTAAGTAACTCTGTATTTGCATATAATGTTTTAACCCACTGCATCATATCATCACCAAAACCATTTTTTTTCAAAGAATTCATTTAAAAAAATTTATTTATCGTATCGAAATGCCTTTTCTAGTAATAATTACCGTACCGGGCGGATCCAGAATTACAGGTGGCATATAGCAGTGTGCCCCATAGCGACATTTTAGCACCACCCTGGGAGAGGGGGTTCTAAATTTAAAACTAATAAAACTCCGACCTATTAAGTATTGAGAGAAGATAGGCCTATAATACGTTCATTTGCACTATTTAGCCACACTATAGCGACCGTTTTACAGTCAAACTAAAAAATATTCTTAGGAAAATTTTAGAAGAAATCTTAACCTAAGGAGCCCCTCCCATCGCCCTTAAATCCGTCCTTGATTATTCATCATCATCCTCCAACGTCACACACCCATCCTAGTAATCGTCAGAGTCGTAACTTTCGTCACCGGTATAAGTGCCGACTGACTGACCGACATAGATAATAAAGTGCTTGCAGATTGCAAATATGAATCATGCTTATCGTAATATATAGACCAGTGGCGGATTGAGGATTGTGATT
>JAOTQE010112043.1:0-13159 GCA_025631205.1 Nesometra sesokonis
ACATCATCAGGGTTGAAAAATTGCTGTATGCAATTAAATGTCAAAAACCGGGATGTTGACTGGTTAATTGCTTCATTGCTTTGTAATTTTACTTGCACTATAAATTTGTATCTCCGGCTCACGAGCCGAATCATTCAGAAAGTGAATAAAATTTATCAGAACAAACAAACAGTTGAACCACAAGGAGAATGGCGATGTATGCAGTCGGGTCTAATGAGTCTCCATGCTTCAGTTTAACTGAATGAACTAAATGCCTATCTCATATAATTGTTGTTTAACAGCAACTTAAGGATGATGAATTAGCAGAGATGACCAAAGACCTGAAGGAGGATATGGTGACAGATTGGATGGTCAGGGCTACGCTTGAACAAGACACCACAGCTGATGATATATTACCAGATCACAAGATACAGCTTGATAAGGTAATATACCAAGAGAATGGACCACATTACACCAATTTTCAAACGGCTACACTGGTTACCTTTGCAACAACGTATCGCTTTTAAAATCCTTATTATCTGTTTTAAAGTAATTAAATCCAAACAACCATTATATCTTTCCAATCTTTTAAGTTTATACATCCCCACCCGACGTCTTCGTTCTGAAAATCAATTTCTACTTTCTGTTCCTAATTACAAGACAAAAACATAGGGTAATAGAACTTTCTCCTTTGCTGCATCATCCATGTGGAACAAGCTCTTTATCCTTAAAGCAGTCTGCAAACATTGAAATATTTAAGTCTAATCTAAAGTCTTATTTAACTTATAAATCAATCTCTTGAATGTACAAATGTGCTTTTGATCATTTATTTCTATCTGGAATTCGCGCTGTATAAATGTTTTATATTATTATTATTGTATTTCAAATGTATTGAATGAAATATTATGATATTGTAACAATCAGTTTTGACCAACTATGGAAAGCAATATCTATCAAAAATACAAAACTAAAACAAACAACAAGCATTAGGAAATATATTTTAAAAGTATTGAATGAAAAATAAAATGATGTTATCAGTGGCGGATTTAAGTGTGGGGCGTTGGTGCTTAACAGGTTTAAGCCCCCCCCCCCTTTAAATTTGACAATATTTGTTTTGGGGGGAGGGTAAATGAAAACAGACTAATAAAAATGGATGCACAGCAGCTGTATAGGACTCCCAGAGGCAAATTCAGACCTGGTTTTTTTTTGCCTGTCTATTCCTGGTTGTAACAATAAGGTATGGAAAGTAGTTACTGTCAAAAATACAAACTAAACAGAAAATAACTGCAATGTATTTTCAGCTTTAAAGGTAATTTTTTTTTTGAATTGAATAAAATATATTGATGCTGTAAAAAAAGCAGGTTTGACTATGGAAGTATGGAAGGTAAAAATATTAAGATGTCATCAAGTATCATTTTCATAAACCAAGGCAATAATTCAATAGGACCAAGAACTCTGGACCTCAAATATTATAGATTTTGTACCGAAAAATGTATGATGTTGAGAACCAGAGATTATGCCATTTGCTTAACAACCGAGGCAATAATCCTCATTTAAAGATTGATTTATTAATCACGCTGTTAAGTGCACTGTGTGTATCATGAATAGTCGCATGATGATGGCAACATGTGTTAAAAAATTAGCATGTTATCAGGTTTCCAAGCATTATGTTCAATGTCACATTTCTTGCATCAGTTAAAATGTTGCTTAATAAACAAAAAATGATTATAGCCATTCAGAGTCACTTATAGGAACCCCCGCTCTAAAAAGATTATTTGATTTTCTATTTGCTCATTTAGTACACCTTGGTACATCATTGTCACAAATTATATTCTAATGTTGCACAAGAAAGTATTTTTTTACAAGAAACGAAATTTACATTCAATGGAATTTTTTATTTCGTGAGTCACTGGCTTTTAAATAAATTTTTTTGTTTTCATTTGTGGGAAATAATTGTACCTTTAAAATATTTAGAAACAACAAGTGAAAGAAATTATCGAAATTTATAAAAAATGTATCCTACATCAGTAAACATACGGTGTTAGTAGTCTAATTTTTAGCGGCTGCATCAAAATTTCTCTTTATAAGAGTTATGGATCACAAGGGATGTACTCTCGTGCCATGTTTCATAGCAGAGAACAGCATCCTGTTGAATCGCCTTGCACAAACCAGCATTGAGAATTAATATGCAAATGGGATGTTTACAAATGAGTAGTGGTCTCTCAAAAACACCATATACAAACATGTCAAATTATAACAGCAATTTGTTATAGTTAATCCTTAAACCATCCATTAACCTGTAATAATTATCAAGAGACCTAGAAATCTAATGATCAATACATTCACTAAACACTACAGGGAATCTACTACTATCAATATGTCAGGTCTCACCACAAAATGAGTCGCATCGTAGGTGGGATCAAATTGAGATAATCACCAAAATAGTTTTTAAGTCACATTTTTTAGAAATTTAGTTTTAAACAATTATGAGTACTAATGGTACTTATATTTCATTATAATGTACTTTTTAGGTCAGTTTTCAAGCAGGAAAGTGTTCTTCATGCAGATTTTTTTTTTAGATTTTTAGTCTTTTTTGTTTATTTTTAGATTGCTTTATTTGCAATTTTCTCAAAACCGTAATTCCATACATGAAAATTTCAAATGCTCATATCTTGGGATCTTCTTATCCCATGAATGTCATTTAAAATGTAGAATGTAGCTTATAATGTGTTCTATTAGAAGGTACATACCAATAACTCAATTTCGGATTTTCATACCAAGTGACTCATTTTGTGTTTGAGGCCTCACATGGTTAATGCCATTTCCAAAGGATAATTTTTATATATTACATTAATGAAGATTAGAGGCACTCGGAGAGAGCAAACCTCCACCAAGTGCCCAAAATTATCAGAAATGCAGCTTTAATGGTTTACAATTTCTGTACAACGTGTTAATGTTTTTGCGGAATTTTGATTGTTTAATACAAAGGTACAGTACATCATTGATTGGTTGTTTTCAATAAGAAACCAGTATAAGAACAGTGTGAAGAAACTAACAGTAGCGATCTGCCTAATTATTTCCTTTATGAAAAACCACTGTAGTGAAGCCCTACTCCATATCTTACATTGGATACCCTAAGTTTTTCGGAGGCTCCCACAGGTGCATATGACCACAGATCTTTACGAATATTTAATCAGTTGTTACTTCGGTCATTTCCAAGCTTCCCTGAAAATTTTGTCAGAATCGTTCAATTAGTTTTTAAGTTATACTGTGAACAGTCCAACATACAAACACACACATGAACACACCCATCAATAGCACTGAAAACAACCTAAAAAAATATTTAAACTAATAAAAATTGTTGAACTGAATGTGCTGTAATAGTTTTATTAAATAATGGGGTACAGCACTTTTGATAATGATTTCCAGGCCCGTACCCAAGATTTCGTATATGAGGGTGCGTCTGGCGGAAATCCGGACCTCATTTACCATTTTCGAGTCAACAAGCACGCACCCATCGCACCCCCTATGTATGGGCCTGATTTCATATCAAGGACAAGTTATTGATGTAATGCATTCCTTTTTCATAAGCATTATGCTTCGGGAATTTCCCATTTTCTTCATCAGTATGTTAGTATTATTAATATTCTATTAATGTCCTATTTTTTAGTTTTTGATCAGAGAAAATAAATGAAATTGTCATTGTCAATGCTACATAATCCTAAATACTATACAATTTGTAAACATATTTATATTTTTGTAGTTTTCTTATCCAACTGATCATGTTCCGGATATCTACCCTGGAGAGAATGTCTTCAATTTAGATCACCTTGGTGAAGTAAGTCTATTTGCTTAAATTATAATAATTATCAAATCATGTAACATTTTATATTTTTACTTACTAATATTATAAAATAAAAGAAAAATAAAGAATAACGTGGCACATCCAAGTCAAAGGAGTGGTAAGTCCGAAAATTGAAAATTGAGTTATTTATAAATTATGAAACTACACATTATCTTTAACATAAAAAAATAATCAATTTCATACGATGTTTCCTTGTGAAGTTATGAACAACCAAAATTCAAACATTTAGAATGTATGTTTTTTTAGAAAGCTCAATTTCGAATTGTTTATCTATATCTTATGCACTAAGCAATAGTCATTTTAAATTGCATTTTTCAACACTCATAATTCACTTCCCAATTTGCTCAAAACCCAAAAGGTTACTGGGTGTGGAAAGCAGGATTTCTTGCCTTGAACAAAACACCAATCATAGAAGCCTGAAGAGAGACTATTAATGTGGCTATAGAGGTTGCCTAAACGATTATAACTTTGGCTTGAAATGGTAGAAAAGATTAGAAAATATTTAATAAAGACTTTAAATGTACACATTGAATATAGGTTTATATAATGTAAATGTTACTGTTGAATTTGTATGATTACAACTAGGTTTAAAAGCGTTGTTCATAAAAATAATATACATAAGAAAAGCGAAGTAAAAGATTGAAGGAAGTAAAAGAAATAGTTGGAGCAACTCAAGCAGTTTTCCGAAATTATATATGAAGTATGTTTTTATACATAATTTGGGAACATTAATCATCAGAGACTAAATGTCAAAGGAGCCTATCACGTTTCATAAATTGGAATTTAATTTTTAGCTGGGGAGAACACTGCTTAAGAAAAAAAGAGCCATTAGACTAATAACACATTCCTATTATTTATTTCAATCTGAACCTTTATTCAAAAAGCAAACACACTTACTATTTTGATCTCTTTTATATATACTGGGATAATCAATTACAAATTAATAATATGTTATCACCTTGTAATCCATCTAGATGTTACTACACTCAAAATATGATTGTACCTTTTCCAAAACTTACTAAAACTCACTGTTTGTTAACTGCCATGGTCCCATTCAGTTGGATAAACTACTAAGCTTCAGTAAAGATAAATGTGATTTTATTCAGTTTAAGAAAGAAACTAAGAAATATTTTTTATCAAAATACAGTATTTAACTTATCCATCTTTATTTAAGTTTCACTTTGCTTCTTATTGTACATTTTTTATTTATTGTAACCTTGTTAAATGGTCAACTGTGACAAGCCATTCACTTCTAAGTTGATCCTCATCTATGCATTGTATTTTTTGTATTTGCATTTCATGAAATAAATGTTGTTTAAATCACTATTATGTCCAAGAAGGTTATGTTCAGATGGCATACAAACCACCAGGATTTTATTTATTTTTTTTATTTGGTGTCACATCCAACAGCAAGTTTACTCGCCACTTTCAGGATGAGAACTACACCATGCTTCCTAAACCAAGTCTCATTATAAAGCTTGGGGGTGGCGTTGTTAAGTCGTGGGAACCAGCCCTAGCGTTCAGCCAGGTTTGAACCCAGGACTTCGGATTGGAATGCAAGCATTCTAACCACCAATCCAATTGCACATTAAATGCTTGAACGGAACCAAATACACTAATTGCATTCCATACGAAACACTCTTTTTAATAATGATAGTGTAGTTTAGCATTGACAGGTAAATAGGCTTTAAGCAGTTGTTGTGTTGTCATGTAGTGTTCAATTAGTTGCTATGCAAGATATTATTATTAATAACAAATCATCATTGTCTCTTAACCTTCAAAATTTCAGAGCGGCCAAAATATTTGTTTAACTCTTCATTATTTTATGTTTCATTGTGAAATAAATTAACATATTTTATCAACCATTTGATATTTTTTAAGTTTGAAAATGACATAATATACCATAACATTATTACTGTTAGGTCAATCAAGGGTGTATCCAGGAATTGGTGAAGAAGGACGCCCAAACCTGGGTTGGATTTTGACAAGCAAAAAAACCTATTTCCCCTGTTTTCACCCCAATGACACATTCTTTGTAGTGCCAATTTTAACTTTGTGGTGCATTTACCTTATAGTATAGTCCTTTTCCTCAGAAGGGGGTGCTCATTTGCAACGAACGGGGTGATTGATGCCCAAGTTTTCATGTTTAATTCCTAATTTTAATGTTTTTTGCCTCCGAAGGAGGTGCTCGAGCAACTTGAAAACCCCCTGGATACGCTAGTGTTCATCTATATAGATATAATATTTGTTACTACCCTTTGAAAAAAATAACACCCTCCGACTAGGTTGATCTACCATGTTAAATTACTATGGAGATCTACCTACCAACACAGAGAACTACCTAGTAAGGTAGTATATAATTACCCTGTCTGTTGATTGTATTAATGCCTTAAGGTTTATTCTAAATAATGGCTGTAATTTCCTATGTATACTTGTACAGCATTGCTGACCATCCTTGGTAGTATACCTGGATATGTTAGTTTTTATAGGGTTAACCCTATTAACTACCTTTATCTACCTTGTCACTACCATTATCAAACATGTTAACAGAGTTATTTTTTTCAAAGGGTACTACAGTATGCAGCATTAAGGATTTTCCTCCGGACAAAATAAATTTTACCATAAACACAATAAGTATTGCATAAAACAAATCATCACCAGTTTTTTTTTTTCCGTACGATATGAATACTGCATTTAAGTCAGTGAAAGTTGGGATATTCATTTGTAACTCATCTTCACCTCATTGAATAGAACATCCGTTTTATGGTAATTTTAATTCATCGCAAAGGCATATGAATTTTGTTACACACGGCATAGTAAATAGCGTAAATTTAGCAGTTCAGCATGATTTGAATTTTATTGTAAATTTTTTAACTGCTTTATAATGATTCAAAATATGGATGTTTCTGAATGGGGTTTTTGGAATAATGATTGACGGGAAAACAGGCTTTATTATCAACCTTCTCAACATTTTCAAGTTCAAACGAATGATTTACAAATAATATAATTACTGTTAACTCAATATCTCTACAGATATAACATTTTTTATTACTAATTACTTTTAAGCAGACAACATTTTAATCACCTCAGATTAATTTTTATCTTGCATGCTGGTTTTTTTGTGTAATAAATTAAACATTGTCAACCTTCTCAAAATTTTTCAAGTTAATAATATCTTCATTGACTCTATAGATATGGTTTTTATAATTACCAGTGTAGATTACACCTATTACATTTCAAGTGTAGATTACAGCTTAAATTATGCCTTATTACAAGGTACCAATAACTGCATTTTGGATTTTCCTACCAAGAGACTCATAAGTCCCAAAGTACTCATAATTGATTATAAACCTAAATTTCTCAAAAAAGTGACGTCAGACCTATTTTGGTGATTATCTCAATTTGTTCTCACCTATGATGCAACTCATTTTGTGGTGAGACCTCACATATTACACTTATTGTAAGCTTCAAGGAGTCAGTTGTCTAAATCGGACATCTATTACCAAAGTTTTAGAACAAAATAGACAAAATGTGCCTTTGTATTTGTTTATATTTTCTTTTTTTTCAGTTGTATATTTGATTATTTCTCAATAACTTCCTGTGAGACAACTTGGTGGTTTTGCCATGCCTTGACCCAATTAATTAAATACAAACAAAATATTTGTATATTTTGTCCAATAATTTCAGTATAGATGTCTGATTTTGATAATATCCCTAATTTTTCATGTTTAGTCAAACTTTACAAATCTTACATCTAGCCCACTCTTGAATATTCTTGCTCTATTTATGGTCTTCTTCCTAAATGTGAAATTTATTTCTTTAGACGTATTGAAATTCTTTTTGCCAAAATACTTGACTCGTCTGCCTCCTCTTCTAATTTTCTCGCGATTTTCACTCATTTTAAAATCAATAATTTTGAATCTAGACAAAAATTCTTTTTGCTCTCAACTATTTCCAAAATTGCCCGCACCATTGACCACCCTTTACACTCTAGTCTCCCCTAATGTCGCACCTGTTCTGTCCTTCGTGGCCATTGCAGTTTGATTTTTCTTCCTATCCCTGTTCGCACTACCTGTTTTAAATCCTCCTTTTTACCCTATGCCCTTCAACTATCTTATGACCTTGCTCTTGACCCTTCTGAAATTTCCGTTAAAGACATAAAACTTGCTCTCTTTCATTAATACCCCCACCCCCGCCTTCACATTTACAATTACACTGTATATATTCATTGTTAGGCCTATGTATTGTCTTGTGTAGTATCTCTGTTGTAATTTTAATTGGATAATAGCCTATAGCTTTAGCTTCAGTAGCAATAAAAATCTTGAATCTTGAATCTTGTGAAAAGTGTAATATTGTTGTAAGAATAACTCAATTTTCATTTTTCCTACAACTTGGTGGTTTTGCTATGGCATATCGTTGTTGGCTCAATATCCATATATATATATATATATATATGACCTTTGTTATTACTACACTGTACAGTAGTGTATTCCATGCTGACAACATAATTAATTTTGACATCATTAGCAAACATGTTTGTTCACTGTGTGATAAATTATACAATTATAGACCTTTTATCATTTTTCAAGTTTTAATACATGATTTACTATCATATTAATAATTAACGTTGTTGACTCAATCAGATGACCTTTGTTATTACTAAGCTGAAAAAATTTGTAATTAAATCTTTACACCATTAGCGAGCATTTTATTTCATTGTGTAATAAATTTTTAAATATATTAACCTTTTAACATTTTTCAAGTTTGAATACACGATTTACTATCATATTAATATTTAACATATTCATTGTTGCCTCAATCAGATAACTTTTGTTATTACTAAGCTGTACAATATTAGGTATTATTATTCAATATACCATTTTGACCGCTTCAATATTATATAATATTGAACTGCACACAGTTCAATGTTAGCCGATAATGTCACTTTGCCAAGTGAAAGAATTGTTTTTATGCTGTGGCAAATGCACAAGAGCTAGGTAGGCCTAGGCCAAACCACCTATCAAAAGTCGACATTTCACACAATTGACCAGCTATTGTTGATAATGAAGAATTACCAAGAAATAAGAAATCTAGAAGAGTAGTTGTTAATGTTTTTCGCAAATATTTGCTAGAGAAGGACATGAATTATTAATTTTGAAGACGTAGGCTAGCTAGATTTTGGTCGCCAGTGGTACCTAGGCACCCTGATAAATATTTACTTACGAGCTAAATTGAATAATAATTATAATATTGAATGCCTATTTTTGGAAATATACCAAAAAATATTGTACTCGCTGGGGCAAAATATTAAACTTATCTACGACTCGTTCAATATTTCGCCACACCTCGTACAATATTTTACGGTATCCCCTCAATGACATTCAACATTATATAATTTTCCATGCTGACAACTTTTAATTAACTTTTGACATCATTAGCAAACATTTTGGTTCACTGTGTAACAAATTAAACAACTATCAACCTTTGTCATTTTCAAGTATAAAGAAAAGATTTACTATCATATTAATAACAAACGATTTGTTGACTCAGTGAGATATGACCTGTGGTATTAATTAGCCGTGCAATATTAGGTATTTTCTATGCTGTCAAGATTTGCAATTAACACTTGGCATGATTATCAAGCATGTAATTTCATTCTGTAATATTTTGAAAAATATAAACCTTTCATCTGTAAATATACATAAATTTAAACTTAAACTTAAGCAATTTATTTCCAGCTAATTAATGTTTATATTTTGATGTCAGATAATTTTTATATAAAATTTTAACTTGCATTTTAATGTATATTATATTTATTGTTGACTTTAATAATTTTATATTGTCATACGAATATTAAATATTTTACATGTTGGTTTTATTTGTATGTTTTATTGAGGGCCCTCAATGATCAGTTCCATCTGGAACTGGATAGGTCACCCTCTTTAAAATAAGGTAATAAATAAATAAATAAATAAACAAGCAAGCAGGCAGGCAGGCAGGCAGGCAGGCAGGCAAGGCAGGCAAGGCAGGCAAGGCAAGCAAGGCAAAGCAAGCAAATAAAATTTTCGAGTTTCATTTCTACTTACTCATCTTGGAAAGCAAATTACATTATTTGTGTATTAATTTTACAGGCATGCATTTAAATTAGTTTTTATTTTTCATTCATTCTTTACATTGTTTTATTTCCATTTTATGATTTTTTCTGATCAAATTTACAAAAACATTGTTTTATTTTATGATAAACACTACATACAGTGGATCGCGATTTAACGTACCTCAATTTTATGAACCCTCTATTTTACACGTACCTAAAATTGGCTAAAATTGTAATATACAAACTTTGAACATTAGCTTTATCAGGATATGATGTAAAATATGTGTTTAATTAGCCAGTATATAGATTTAATATACTGGCTGGCGTTGTAGCTTGGTGGTTAGAATGCTTGCCTTCCAATTCCGAGGTCCTGGGTTCGAACCTCTGACCGCTAGGTTGGTTTACACGACTTAACAACGCCACTCCCCAAGTCTCATGATGAGACTTGGTTTAGAAAGCATATTTTTGTTTACCTATAATTGCATAGATTTGATACAATGTCATTGTACTTGTTGGACGTACCTTCACATGAGGATGTGTGCCACTGTTATAAAAGTGTAGGATCCAAATACAGTATATTACTTACTAATAATAGTAAATAAATGAGGCAATGTAAGGAACAAAACATAAAAAGACCAACTCAATTTTACAAACCCTCAGATTTACATATCCCATGGTCCCTTACCATCATATTTCTTCAGGTAATATTAACTACTTGAAAATGCAGAGAGATAAAATTTATCATTTCTTTTGTTTTTTCAGATATTTTTTTTTCCATCCACATTGAGTTTAGCCGACTGTGGGTTCATGCCTGTCAAAGGAAAAGCAACAGACTCTCTTTTATGGAAAGCATCGCCAGGTATAAAATTATTTTTTTCTGCTGTTGACAATTTCATTATAATATTCTTTCATCATTCTTATACAGCCTACTATTTTAAAACCGACCATATTTTGGATCATCTATTTGGTTTTCTAGACTGTTTGTTTTAGAGAGAGTCAAGTTAATACTTTTATGTGATGTCTCACCTTTTGAAAAAAATAACTGTTAACATGGTAGATAATGCTAGTGGCTACAGGGTTAACCCTAAAAAAACTACCATACACCAGTCTTAGTACCTATCTACCACATAAACACATTAGCAGAGGTCCCAAGTCTCCCGAAAATGGAGGGAGACTTAAATCATCTCCCGCCCTCCTGAAAAAATACATTTTTGTTCTGAAAATTTTAAGTGTCTCCCAAAAATATTCAGAGTGGGTCTTGGCCTAGCCTACAGTAGGAGCAAAATTTGTTTCCTTCAAAAAATACCAGCTCTGCTCAGTGCTAAATACAATTTATATACAATAATACAGATATTTTTACATATTTTTATGTACATTTTCTGTGTTCTGTTTTTTATTGTAACGCGTTGCACACTTGCATTTACACAAATTTGATCGACAAAGCAGCCTACATAAAATCTCCTGAATTTTCACTTCTCAAACTTGGGACCTCTGCATTAGTATCCCATTATAACTAAAACCCTTAAAGCTCTCTATTAATAGGAGGTCAGCCTCCCTCTCAAGGGAGACACCAAGAAATTGTGAACAATGCCCTATAAGTGCATAAGACAATAGAGCCAGTAATAGACCTTCAGACTAATTAGAACTGAAACCATAAAAAAAAAACAATTACTTGGTGACATTAAGGTATCAATAAAATCAACAATATACTACCTAGTTACTAGGTAGTTAAGTGGTTCTATGTAGATCTTCCTAGTAATTTAACATGGTAGACCTACCTAGTTCATGGATGTTAGTTTTTTCAAAGGACATCACAGCATGATCCGAATATTCATATTCCTGATAATGACATAATTTATGTCAAAATATTGAATCTTGGCACGATGGTGTGTATCTCATTACTTGGAGTATGCATTATACTTTCTCACAGCATGAGTTGCACCATAGTTGAGATCAAATTGAGATAATCACCAAAATAATCTCAAAGCAAATTTTTGAGAAATTAATTACTTATTTTCATTATAATATACCTTTTAAGTCAGCATTAATGCAGGAAAGTGTCCTTTCTTGCAAATTTTCTGATATTGCCTTATTTATATACAGTCTTTTGAATGTATATTTTTAGATTACTTTGGGGGTGTTATCCATGTTTCCATACATTGAAACTTCAAATGCTCCTATTTGTGGATATACTTATCCAATGAATATCATTTAAATGTAGATTAATATATTATATTGCGTTGCATTGCATTAGCACCAATAACTTTATTTTTTATTTTCTTACGTACCCACTTACACTCCTGAGTAAGGAGAGCCAAGAACACAATTAATTGACCAGCACGATTTTCATATTTCTCCCACATACTGTTCTCATCATTTATATATTATTTGGTATTTCATATTTTATAGAGATTGATTTTTTTTTTATGTAAATTTAATTATTTGTCTGATTTCCTCAGTTAAAGACAAATAAATAATGAATATAATTCCAATGAAATACAATTATCTGCAAACTGCAAAATTCTTATTTTTCTCTCCATTAGATGATCTAGTAGGCCTGATTAACTCGTGTTTATTGGTAGAGGCTCATCTGCTTAGACCATGTCAAGATGCCCTCATGGTGTGGATGTTTTACCTCAGTAAGTACATAATTTTGGAGACTACATGCTATAAGAATTAATGAGAACAGTATACAGTTGAACTGCTCGTAAGCGGACACCCTCTGATCCAGGAAAAGTGTCCGCTTACGGGAGGTGTCCGCTTACCAGAATTCCGGCCGATAGAGGGCCAAAGTTGTAAACTTACGTATACATCCGTATGTCTGACATTTCACGGTATTTTCAACAAAAATGGCCTCTTAATTTCTAGACACCGCATTCAATATTTTATTATATATGGTTTATCATTTCTTAGAGATTGGTTCAGTAATTGATTCTCAGTCATGATGATTTTGTACAGAATTTTGTATTCGTTTTACAGAAAATCACTAAATTTTCAGGGATGTCCGCTTATGGGAGGTAAATTAACATACAAAAAAATCTGTATTTGAAAACAAAAAGTGTTCGCGTCTGCTTACGGGAGGTGTCCGCTGACGGGAGGTACCAATTGCACTGATTAGATAGGAAGAACAAACAGGTCTTTGAATCCCTGTATATAAAAAACATGGAAAACCAAAAGAAGATATTAAAAGTTACAGACCAGTGTCTCTAACACCTATTGTC
>JAOTQE010112065.1:0-13157 GCA_025631205.1 Nesometra sesokonis
ATATTTATCAAATTTGGCATTATATGGTCGTCTTCGTTTTTATGGGCTTGCCCAAATTCGTTCTACCTATATATATACATATATATATATATATACAATAAATACTTATTTCCCATATACATTATGTTATAAACATTACATTGTTATAGTACACCTCCCATTTTTTTTTGCACCAAAGCGTGAGACAAACCCGCCACAAGTGCTAGCCCCATTTTTTCCGATTTCGTTCTGACAAGCAAGAAAATAAAGAAGTACTTACTACTTATGCCCACTTTTCGGCCGTTCCTGTCTAAATTAACATTGTTTTGGGGCCGTTTTTACAGTATATTGCTCTATATTGTCTCATGCGTGAGAAAAACTATGTTAATGACTGTCTATGTGTGAAAATTCTGCTAATTATTTATGCATGAGACGTCCAAATTAGGCTCCAATACGTGAGACTCACGCATAATGCGTGATGGTTGGCAGGTATTTTATGGATAATGGAATGTTAGGTTGTATGCACGGAAATAATAAAGTAGCTTGTCTGGACGAATTCAGGATAATTTTCAGTTTGTCGATAATCCAGTTATCATGTACACCCAGGGTTTTGGATTTTTTGAGTGGGGATAAATCCGACCTTGGTATGTCACTTTTTTAATACCCCTATTGATGTCTCACTTGGAAATTCCAGCAAAACAAAACCATATTAAATGTTTATTTTCCCCGTCTGATTTTCTATGTATAATTTTTAGGTCGGTATGTTATGCTGTCTATGTAGGCTTGACAACCAATACCGATTTTCTGGTTGGCCATGACTTGCTAAGCATGTTCTTGACCGGTCTAGCAGAGATACCCGCCCTCGTACTGACAGTGGTGCTCTTGGACAGACTAGGCCGAAAATCTACAGCTCTCTGTGGCTACATCGTCGCTGGAACTGCCTTAGGTCTTGTTGGAATCATGCCGGAAGGTACCGTAAGCTAAAATCCGTTTTGGATGAGATGTACGACGCTGGGATTGACAAAAATACGAATTCAATACGAGAAAACGTTAGTTTTTAGTAGAATGTGAAGTGAGCTAGACAGTATTGTGTGGACAACATTTGTCAACAATTTCGAACAATAAACCAAACATGTTCTGACGATGATTTCAAATAAAACGACTGCCAAACATTTCAAGAAACTGGGATATATTTCAGAGTCGGGTCTAGCAGAGCTGGATAGAGGGAGCCCAATGCCGGATAGAGGGTGCCCAGTGCCAAACTTCGTGTTGTTTCCAGGCCAATTTTCAAACAAAATGTGTTTCCTGGGTATATATAAGAACCAATTTTCACAGATAATTTATTGCAAATAATGTGTTTTTCAAGTTTAAATTATATTCGTCCAAGTCAAAAGGACGGGTCTGGGTCGGGTTGGCCCCCAATTGGATCCGCGTCTGTACTGTTAACGGTGGCACTGATTTTTGCTGGGTTTATTTATACTAAATAAGCAATGGACTCAATAAACTTCGTATTGGTATACATCAATACGTTGTGATAGTCCTTTGAATCGCCATTTGAATTGAAAGAAGTAAAGTACAGTATATAATTTCAAATGCAGAAGAATAAGTAAAACAGTAGGCCTAATTTCTCACGGATACTTGTGTTGTTACCGTATGTATGTCCAGTCTTAGCTTCAGACTGACAACTGGAATAACAGCACCAGTCTACTTGAGAAAGCAACAGAGTTCTTTGAAAACGTGGTTCTAAGTAGATGCACTTTTTGATCAACAAAATAGGAAGTACATTTTAATTACGTCACAAGCTAATATTAAAATCTTGTTGAAACTTCTAATACCATTACTTCCCTGAAGACAAAGCGTTTTGATGTCATCGATACAATTGCATTTAACCGTTAATTATTGGAATGGATATTCCACCTTCTATCATGTGTTTTTGTTTTCATGCAGTATATTGCAAAAATAACATTACAATAATAGTATGTGACATTTATAAATCGCTTATTGCCAAGGCCTCTAAGCGCTTCACAATTATTACCCCCAGTTATTGGAACAAACGCCTATGGAATACAATCCATTCCACAATGTTGCAGCTGTAATCAGCGCATATGGCCTTTGTACCTCCCAGGTACCCATTTATACTTCCTGTGTGGATAGAGGCAACGTGGATTTCAGTGTCTTGCCTAGGAAGGGCACAAACAGCTGACCAGAGTGAGCCTCGAACCACCGACCTCGTCACTGGAAGTCCGAAACGCCACCTCTGCGTCAACTGCTTGCTCTCACTATTGAAATCTCAATAGGTTTTTTTTTGCCATACGAGCGGTTATTAAAATAGGAGTTGTAATATTTAATTAGTATTATTTTAAATATATCAGGTAACGATGGCGTAGTTGTTGGAATAGCCGTTACTGGCAAGTTTGGTATATCCATGGCTTTCGCAGTCATAAGCGTGTATGCAGCAGAACATATACCTACTCCTGTAAGGTAGGTAGTATTGCATTTTAGACATAGAAATAATAACAACAATAATTGTGTACCCTAGTTATTTCTCTGATCACTTATTTAAGCATAAAAAAATATTTGTGTAGAAGCCCAATCGACCCAAAAATATAGTCGATCTTAAAAAGCTAAAATAATGCCGATAGTATATTGAAATACGTAATCTTTTATTAATTTTAGGTGAACTATAAGAAATATAAATCATAAAACTATACCAAAATTAGGCAATAAGAATTCAAATACAGAAAAAGGGTTTGTAAATTCCCGATCGACAAATGTTTTTACTTGAGGCCATCACGGCCTCTATGTGGAACACAACTCGCCCATTACATTACCGAGGAAAATGGTTTTAATAATTCCTTTGCATTATTAACCAGTGCGATAAACATTCTTGTAGCAGTTCCTATATATTATGAACCGTTAGTGACGTACTATGACAATCTAGATTTGCCATATCTTAAAATTTCCTCACCTCAGCCTCAACCATTGTGGCACTGATGCATGGATGGTTTTCAAATTTAGATCGATACAATCATGCCTCAATCATTCCGATAGTTTATTTAAATCTCTAAAAACAGGGAGTACAAGAATTCGGTGCCTTGATTGCGTTTGGCCAGTATAAAATTTAGCAACGTTGAAAAGTAATTTAAATATATAAATTCATGCTAGTTCCGAGCACTTCGATGTATCATATCCTATAATCTTCACACCTCTCCCTCAATCATAGATGGGGTTGAGATGGGTATATGTTAAATTTTATTTCAAATAGACCTAAAGAGATATTTTAAAAACCAATTTAAATAAGATTCCATTTTCGAGTGTCTAAGAGCATATTCTTCAAATTGTCTTTCCTCAGTCAAGTAATGGTATAATTACTTGACTGAATCGCTCGAATTAATCATGAGAATAGTATAGTCTCACACTACAGGCCCGTACCCAGGGGGTGCGATGGGTGCGTACGCACCTCCCATAATGACAGAAGGTCCAGTTTTCCAGTGACGAAAGATGAAACCCCAACACACAAAAGGCAGAAATGGACGGCACAACATGTCAAAGGCGATGAAACCGCGCCAATTTGGGGCAAATGAGGATTTTTTTTTTCTTTTTTTGCTTGTCAACTCGAAAATGGTATAAATTAGTTCCGGATTTCCGCCAAACGCGCCTCCCCGTTCGAAATCCTGGATACGGGCCTGGATTAATCCTATATCCGAAACTGATTCCATACGACTAACACTATTATGTTTATTTCTTTAGGCTAGTAGGCGTTGGCTTGTGTAGTAAATTTGGGCAGATATCAACTGCACTGACACCAATGATGTTCACATTGGGTGAGCTGTATTGGTGGCCACTTCCATACGTCCTGTTCAGCTCAGCTTTGCTCTGTAGTTGTGTACTTCTTTGCTCTTTACCCGAAACTAGTAATAAGAAACTACCACAAACGATGGAGGATGGTGAAACATTTCGACTGACAGAAAACAAAGGGTATGAATAATGATAATAGGCCTATGCTTATTTTCCAAAATTTTATGCTATGTCACTAATGATAACCGCTACTAACCAGGCAGCTAGCGCCACATCAAGGTCGTATGGAAAAACATGTGTATCACATGCTTCTGATTATTTTTTTTTCTTCTTTCCTTTAATGACCAATAATCCTTGGCTTAAATTATCACATTGTTGGACATCAAAATCAGAGTACCGGGGTTTAACCTCAGATTACCAATACCTTGGATACAGGGAAAATAACACGTGACAATTAAATACGTATTAATTTAATTAACTTTCCTGTTTATAATTATATAGTACCTAGTCTACTGGTGGGATCATGTAGACCTCACTAACAGTTCTTATTGGTAAATCTTGAAGGTGAAAACTCTCGGAAATTATTGTAAGTTGAAAAGGGACTCAAATGTTTGTATATATAATCTAGAAACTACCCCGAGTTTCCCGAGTAGAAGTTACATGAAACTTGCAAGTTTACCGACGTTAACTGTAGCCTAAGATGTATCGAGTTGGAATGTGAAAATCACAATTTAGTATTTCCAGATCCCACGTGAATTTCTGCCTAAAATCTAGATCTCAAACACTATGGATCGTCTTAATAAGGAGACAGAAGTTTCCAAACTCCACAACTTACAGAGGTTGCAGGCAGATATAGACCATAATAATTTACATACCAGGTGACAATGATGCTACAAAACATGACAATATCTGCATTTATAAGTGTTTATACATTCACGGATTTTTGGACCATGGCAACACAACAGCAACTGAATTCCTCCATGGTTAGAGTGTAAGCCCGGGATACGTGCCTCAGGTTTGTTAGATCCGTTAATTGCCACAATAGCCTCTACACACGTAATAAGCGCAATTCCGCTTTTTGAAGATTTATGGAACTATATTATCGTTCTTTCCCTGTTGTTTTCAGATGATTTTATTTTGTATTACAGGTGTGGGTGTATCATTTCATGCTGTGAAAATGGTTCCAGTAATACGTGATAAGTAAACGTACTGTTGGCGCCACCGTATTTTAGAAATTTGTTCGCTTTTCAAGAAGATGATGTAGAAGTTTGATACCGATCTTCCTATCTCGAATGAAAGAAAAAATAAAATAAAATGAACCATATGAATACGTAACTAACAACAGGCGCGGATCCAGACCTTCGCACCGTTCGCCATTGCGAAGATCAGACGACCTCAGACTCTGGTACCTCACCCCAGGGGCCCCAAGCGACCCCCGGACCTCCAGCTTCTTCACATGGGTTTTGCGAAGGTCACAGTACATGTGTAGATCCGCCCCTGAACAACACTATGAATGGAGACGAAGGGGCATGCACTGTGTATTTTTATTGACCGCAAATATGAACATGTGTGTTTGAGACAATTTGAGACCAAATGCAAATGTACAATCAATGATGGTTACGGATATATTACAAGAGTCCAAAGTTGCAAGTGATTATTTAAAATGTGTACACTATAATATTCATGACATAAAAACAATTCATTTAGGCCCATATACTCGATGTCAAGTTTCACTTTAATTACCCTCGCCCTATAGGGACAGGGGGACTAAAGTATTGCAATGAGCTCCGTCTGTTTCCGTCTGTGTGTGTTAATGTTAGAACCAACTATGACTAGGACCTCCGTAAGTTTGGTGCTGTCTATATTTGGGATCAAAAGTCATTAAGTGGTCACTGGGATAAAAAATACATAAAAGTAGTTTTAAGATTGCATTAATGCAATTAAATTCTGTCATTAAGGACCACAGACACATCCCACATCCATGACAGGGCGACTTGGAAGTCACATGAGTTAATTTCGATCAGGACGATCCTCTAAACGTATAATTCACGTCATCATTGGTATAACGTTGATCCGGACTTAGGGTCAAAGGTCACTATATGGTCACTATGATAAATTAATATAAAAAAGGCAGTTAAAAACTACATTACTGCGAATTAAGTTGGATCATTGAAGAACTACGAACACCTCCCACAACCTAGCCTGGGATCAAGGATCAGTTTGAGGTCATAGTTAAATTTCAAAATGGTCTGCTTGAATAAAGAAATGAGCAAAACAAAAATAATAATAATTACCGCAATACTACGCAGATAATTTACTGGATTACAAGACAAATATTAAAATTGCATAATAATGAGCATTTGCACGCGCTTCTGTAAATTATACAATGAGAAATAAAGTTTAATACAACAAATACAATTGGAGGAAATTGTTCTTGTTTGATGAAAGCTATTCTTAACGGGCCACGTAGAATATTGTTTGAATTCGCGCCCTTTAAGCTAATCCAGACTATCAGATTTTCTTTGACAAAACTCTTTGATATGATCATATTTGGCCACGATGACATCACATCATTACCATGGACATGGGCGTAAAGTTTTTTTGTAAAATAAAATTTCATAGGTCTAGTCTTAGACAGGGTAAAAACTGCAAAAATCCGAAAATGTTTCCTACTAAAGTTTTGAAAGCTGATTTTGACTCATTTTATTTACTGTATTTACTGTAATGGAACATTTTTTTTAGGAAAAAGACCGGAAGTAACATATTTGTCTTTTGACCTGTTTTTTGCATGAATTTTGCATACAAATTCATCAAGTGGTAATCTATGGAAAAAATCAACAACCATTATCTTTTAATTTTGATTTAATTGGTCTTAAAGTGATCTGTGGATGCCTAATTCATAAATTAATAAGTCGTTAATTAGCTTATATTTTACAGTTAATATGCAGATATGGTGCAAATTATCTATGGTTACTTAACTCAGCAACCAGTGAACGTGCAGAGTTCATTCTTACATCAAAATGTTCAGACCATTTGTTTATATTTCATGTAATACAACATTTCTTGGCAAAATGGCAGGAAATGGTACGTTTTACCTTGACCTATATTGTTACTTAAGTGTCTCTTTGTAGAGCAAAATTGGGGTCAAATTCTCTATATTTGTAACCAGTGGCCGTAGCCACTTTGTTTTGGTGTCGAATTGTTCGGAATATGCATGTTGGTATTTACAGTAATGGAACTTTTTTTCAATAAAATCACCGTAAGGGACACTTTTGACCATTGACCGGATTTTTGCATGAATTTTCCAAATTCATACATTATCTGGTACTCTGAGAAAAAAAATCAACAACCATTGTTTTAATTAATTGTGATTAAAGTGATCTGTAGATCCCAATTCAAAAATTTTAAGTTGTTTTGAAATTTTATAGTTATGTATATGCAAATTAGGTGTAAATGAACTATGGTTATCGTAACTTGGCAACCATTGAACGTAGAGAGTGATCTACAAAGTAGTTGCAGGGATACAGTGCCTTTATAACAAGAATAACTGTCCAAGTGAAATTTGATTTTACTACATTTGATTAGTCAAAACTGAGACTAATAGAAAGAGATTGGAATCCCTGTACATTCCCTTTGTTTCTGATATGAGCACTCAGACGAGTCACTGTTAAGTAAATGTGGTCAGAGTAAGGAAGTGGCACAATTAACTGCAACACTGCACATGCGAGCTGTTAAGATTTATTCCAAAATCAAATGGTATAATCTAAAAAAAAACCCATAAAATTTGCTCCATATTATACCTTTACTATGAAACTTAGCAATTTAAAATCAGTTTTATACAGTTTAACTATTCAAAATTGTAAATCATTAGTTGCATTTTGATGGTGTAAAAAATTATTATCGCTTTTGTGGCAGAGGTTTTTATATATTATTAAGTTTAGTTTTTTTTTTGTATTTTAGAACTTGGCTTTGAAATACCTTGTATCTGAGCATGTGCAGTCGTTATCACTGTTGAAATAAATTGTAACAGAGCACGTGCAGTACCCGTAAAGTAGTAGTAGTAGTAGTTTTAACTTTCAAATTTTAGGTAGGATTTTTACAATTTGTGATCTGTCTATCTGGATCAAACTTACCATTTTCAACCCATTTGTGTCTCTTCGTGGAGTCACTGGCGATGTTGATAAAAAAGTTAACTCTTGTCTTTCCTTTAAAATGTCGGTATGCTGTTCGTTAAAATTTTCGCCAACACTTGGAATTCGGTTCCAAATTGGCTATAAAACCAAAAGGAACTTGGTATGGAAAACACGATTTCTTGCCTCGAACAAGACACCATTCACCATAATCGACCCTATATGAAGACACTATCAAATGTGACTGTAGAGATCCCTTAGTCGAGTCTAACTTCGTCTTGGGATAAACGATTTAAAAATATTAACGATTTTATATAAAGGTTTATTGTACAGTAATTGTTTTTCTTTTTGCCTACTCTCTCCAGCCCATCCAATAGGACGCTCGATACATGGTTAAATGTCTCCGATATATAAGAACGTAAAACGGCTCAATATTGGCAAGGTAATTTCTTACTCATCAAATTTAGACCTAAATGATGTGCTTGCCACCCTTGATCATTACCATTCGCGTCACCCGATTACAAATCCTGGTACAGAACATGCTAGATGGGAAACTTGGGTCCTCATGTACACTGCCCACTTAGAGCTAGAAAACAATAAATTACTATATTAAGAAAGATGAGTCCCTTGAAAGACTCTTGCTCCTGCCTCCTCCCGAGGAAAAAGATTGATTCATAAGTGCAATAAATTCTACAAGGGTGGGCAGATGTGGCCAATGTGTGCCGTGCTTATTGCGCAATAGTGGCCAATAATGTGTGATTATTGCGCAATACCATAGCCCGATATAGTGGGCGCTAAATGCAATGGAAATTATTTATGTTCCGGTAGGTTTTTCTTTGACGTGGAAAGGTTTTATTTGTCTGTATGTCTCTCTTTTTGTCTGTCTGTCCTACCTGGGGTGTGTATTACTAATGCAAAACCTATCTGTTTGTCTATATGTCCTGGCTGTGATGTGTATTACCAATGCCAAACCTTCTGTGTGTCTGCTTGTCCTACCTGTGATATGTATTACCAATATAAACTTTTCTGTCTACCTGTCTGTCTTTCCTACTGGGGATGTGTATTAACAATACCAAACCTGTAAGTCTGTCGGTCTTTCCAACCTATGATGTTTATTTATCAACGTACAACCTCCTGTCTTGCTATCTGTCTGTCTGTCCTACTTGCGACGTGTATTACCAATGTAAAGCTTTTCTGTCTGTCTGTCTTTCCTATGTTTCCTGTGTACTGCCAATGCCACACCTGTCTGGCTGTCTGTCCAACCTGTGATGTTTATTACCAACGTCAAACCTGTCTGCCCGTCTTGATATCTGTCTATCTGTTTGTCCTACCTGTGATGTGTACAGTATTATCAATGCTAAACTTGTCTGTCTGTCCAACCTGCTGTTTATTAACAACTTCAAACCTGCCTGTCTGTCCGTCGCCTAGCGTTCTGTCTGTCTGTCCTACCACTGTGATGTGTATTACCAATATCAAACCTGTATGTGATGTGTATTGCCAGTCAAACCTGTCTACATGTCTCTCTTTCCTACCTGTGATGTGTGCTAACAATATCAAACCTGTCTGTCACGCTGCGAGGTGTATTACAAATGTCAAATCCGTCTACCTGTCTGTCAAATGTGGGATACTGTATATTACCAACTTCAAACAGACAGACAGACAGGTTTAACATTCGTAATAAACATCACAGGTAGGCCAGAGAGAGGCAGACAGACAGGTAGGTAGGCAGACGGACAGACAGCAAGTAAGACAGACAGATAGACAGGTTTGACAGTGGTAATAAACATCACAGGTAGGACAGACAGACAGAAAGACAAGTTTGACATTGGTAATACTCATCGCAGGTAGGACGGCAAGACAGACAGACAAACAGGTTTGACATATGCAATAAACATCTTTGGTCGGTGACAGACACACAGACAGGTATGGCATTAGCAATAGACAGACGGACAGCGCGTACACGGAGAGTAAAAATTGATTTTGAAATAAATTAATTTAAGTTTAAGATAGCGCTCCCTTTATTAAGCTACAATATTGCGCTAAAAACATATTGGCCACTATTGCGCAATACCCACGACACATTTTGGCCACATTTTACGACACATACTGGACAGATCTGACCACCCCGTATCAATAAAGTTCATCAAAAGACACGTGAAAGGATAACTCATCAAACTGGGATTGGTATAAGCTATTTATCTTTCAACCACTTGTTTTTCCAACCCACTAAATTTAAAAATTGCGTCGCTCAATTTATATGGTCATAAAAATATTGTAGTCAAAAGGGGCCTTCAGCACGTTTTGTTTGACATCCATCTTGTCATTTGACGGTTTACCAACAGAGTTATCAGTTGAGACAGAATAAAGTTTTAAACAATTTTCATCCTAAATAAGTATGGATGCACAATTTTTAGATGAGCGGTTTATTCTCAAACACAAGGTGGGCCAGAGCCGCTGCGTTACGAAAGCTTGTTAAATTATAACTTCCTATATTTTACAATCAAACCAAAGTTGCCTACTCCCAAGAACAGAATGTATCAGTGTTAGACCAGGAATGGCAGACAACTTGGTAGGGGGCGATACATTAGTTATGAGAAACAGGCGAAATAAACTTCTAAACAAGATACAGCTAGTTGATCTAATTAACCATTACTAACAAAACACTAAATGGTATCTTTAGCCATCTAAACATGTTTATTTTCAAATTAAATTTTACATAGAAATGGGAAAAATTAGGCATAAAACATAGGCTGGTGTCCTTAAACTTTACCCCAGACTTATAGGTTGGTTATGGACTACCCGTAATCCTGCTCCTCATTAGACAACCTTTAGAATGTTTTAGTCTAGGTTTAAGGCCTGGACTAATGTTAAAAAAAATGTGTGAATGCCATTTTTTAGTTATCCTTAGATCCTTTTGAGAACATCAGCCTTTGTTTCTTTGGCCTATAGATACAAACTGACCAAAAGCAAAACACTCATTTAAACAGAATCTTTTAAAATATCAAGCATGAATAAATTCCAATAAATTAAATTATACAAATACATTTTAAGATAAATAATATGATGGCTAAATTTTTGTTCAATATACACAACTTCATATTTAAAATGCTAACTATATTTATATAATATTGACAAATGTATACACTTATAGCATACACTGCATATTTTATCTTTTAATGGGATAAATTATGATACAAATACTTAAGGTACTTGTTACAAGGACATTACAAAGGTAGCCGTTGTAGACAGTGTCTCAAGTAATCAGAAAAGGATACCTTACTATGTTAAACTAGGCCATTATGCTTTGTGACTCAACAACAAAGAGTTAAGCAATTCAAAATGAGTCCAAAGTTGATTATTATTTTTTTTCCACAGTGTGGACTGCGATGTACACAATCATATTAGAAGTCCTTTATACAGTTTCATACAGTGCTTATATGGTACCAAGTCGACATCAATTTTATCCTTCGGATGGGTTTTGTATAACTACCAGGAAATACTCTTTATCTGTAAAATATAACAAAACAATTTATTGTTCATAAGAACATTAAAAATCATTTATTATATTATTTTATTTAGTATTAATATACAAATCATACTATAGAGAACAAAAGAGCTTATGTCACAATAACGAAAGATACAATAGGTGGCACCCTTTACAGTCATTCATGCCTGAATGAGTTGTTTAATCGCATGTTATAGAATAAGCATAATAAATATACATACATAAACACACATATACACACACATACATATACAAATATAGTTGGTTATATATATATATAACCAACTATATTTCATAAGACAGTACATCGAACAACGACTGAGTATGACTTATACTCCATTCAGACTGCGACAATCTATCACACCAAATCGCAAAGTAAAATCGTGTGTGAATGATCACCAATGGTAATCGATTGTAATTGATATCGCAATTGTTACTGGTTGCGATTGGTTGTGACAATCTTTATTACTCCCGATTACCACAGAATCCGATCGCAACGAATTCCACAGGCACTGACTGGCTGAAGTCAGGATCCTCTATCGTTGAATGAACTATGACAACACATGACGTATTGTTACGAAGTAAAGTACGTGTATGAATATGTTTGTAATTTGCGATTGGGAATTGGATTACCACCGATTACATCGCACCGATGCTAAACTGAATAGGGTGTTAAACTATCTTAGTATTGTGAAAATAGGTAGGTTTTTAGTTTGTTGGAGAAGAACTTATGAGAGGCAGCATCTAATATGAAAGGGGGTAGATCATTAAAAATTAATGGTCCAGAGTATCTAATACTGTGTTGGAAATAATTTTTATTGTGGATGGGAATATGAATATTTGATCTGGTTCGACTTGGGTAATTGTGAATAGAAAGATTAGGAACAGAGTATTTAAATGATTTGAAGAATGGAGTGGGTAGCAGAGAATACAAATAGGCATTGTTGAAATAGATTTATATCTGATTGTTGAAATAGATTGATATTGATTCGCCACTAACAATAAAATTAGTCAAAACTTGTTCATGATTTTGTCACGAACACCAAACTGCAGATCGTGCATGCGTAGATCAATTTTCATGTCAGATTACCGTCCGTGAGTCCGCCAGTTGCTGATGCAATAGCTCCTTATTATTACTCACAGAGTACATGTGTAATGCTCTGCCAGTTCAGTTAACTATCGGTCAAGTAAGGTTTTTGAAATTGAAGATAAGATTCCAAAATAAAAATTTCCAGTTTAAAATAAATTTATATTGTGGGGTGCTCGAGAGGTTTTATTTCGTTATAGTCTGAAAAAGATTGTAAACCCTTGTTTCATTTGCTTCTCAGATTACAAATATGACGTTATACCAACTGACCTAACTATTGATTGAAGAACTAAGAATATGTTTACTGTACACGTCTCAAAGAACACAATGAATTGTGGGATATATGGTCCAACTACTGACTTGTGCAGCTAGTGCAATTAATTGACGGCTTTTATGAGAGGCCCTCCCAAAGTAGCCTTTATACTCAGATTTTTGTAATTACACTGTATTCAATTTCATTTATACTACACACTATTGCATTATTGTGCTGATAATCTGTTAAATTGTGTAGTATAAACATACCCCAAATTGTAAAAGAATAAAGATTATAAGAAAGTATAATGCATACTCCAAGCAATGACATACACGTCATCGTGACAAGATTCAATATTTTGACATAAATTATGTCATCATCATTCCTGATGATGACATAATTTAT
>JAOTQE010112076.1:0-13157 GCA_025631205.1 Nesometra sesokonis
CCACCACCAGAACTATGGTGCGAGCGGGCCTCGAACCCATGCTGTTGTTATTGCTATGGCTCACGGTTCCCTGCCTTTACCGTTCGGCCACACAACTCGCAAATGTAATGTGTAACCAGGATCGGAAGTGATATTCACAAATTTTAACCCAATTCTTTTTTTAATTAATTTGTAGATATGTTCACATTTAAATATAAACTGGAGCCTTTTCAATTCAAGGTTTCGGTGAGTATTTCATGTTCCTTTAGTTTAACAATATAAATATTGGATTAATTTTACATTTTGACAAAAAAAAATTCCTTTTGTTTTGTCATTCCTTATCAGCCGTTTATAATAATGATATATGAAATTTATATAGCGCTTATTGCCAGGGCTTCTAAGCGCTTCACAATTTTACCCCCAGTCATTGGAACAAACACCTATGAGATACAGTCCATTCCATATTGTTGCAGCTGTATTCAGCGCATATGGCGTTTGTCCTCCCAGGTACACTACTCATTGGTGGAGAAAGGTAACATAGATAAAGTGTCTTGCCTATGAACACAAACAGCTGACCAGAGTGAGCGTCGAACCACTGCTCTGCCCCTTGGAAAACAAATCGAACAGCGCTCTAGGGCCGAGTACGTTGAATCTGAAAAGTCTCCTTGATAACGCAACTCCTATGACTTATAAATACAATATGACGTCATTCGTTAGTTATAGTTAACGTATTTCGACAAAAGCTGCCTATTATTGATCCTAGGAAGTAGTCATATTTTGGGAGATTTCAACGTACTATTTATTAATTACATTTAGTTCAGTCGGATAAAGCGGTGATAGTCACTGTGCTGTGCGTTGAAACATTGTTATCTCTGATTTTATGTTTCATTACATTATTCTTGCTTGGTTCGGTGGAGGGGTAAAGTGAAAATTAACAGGAGACCATCTTTCGAATGAGACGTTAAGCTACTGGTCACGGGTGCAAAATGGCTTCTGTACACGCTTTGGTTACAAAAATTTATTTTTAGAGGAACGTGTAAACTTTACTTTTTCATTATTTTAAGTACACTGATTGCAAATATAATAGTATGGATTTCATCTGTGGCATTTACAAAAAATACCAAGCATCCGATAATATTTGATTAACATTATGTCTAAATGTACGTATTCCAATGAACAAGCAGTCTAACTTCTGGGCTAGTAGGCATGTCCCTTTAACTCAGAGACATAATCCATTCGCTTTTACTGGTGACACAGCACTGGGATTAATCCTAACCAGACAGTATGTTCGAGTCTCAGTGGAGACAAGTTTTTTTTCTCTCATAATCAGGTCTGAGTCTAAGGTGGGAAAATGTAGGCGTAGTGAACATGCAGTAAATTACCTGCGCGGTCTTTTAGCTCAATAGAATATTGTACTGGCTTTTACATAAATGACGTCGACTGCGACAAAGAGATAAACACCAGAAGAGCAAAGCCAATCAAACGTTTGCTATGTTAAAGTCCATTTGGAGATCTACCGGACTCAGTATCCACATAAAGATCAGGAATTTCAAAAGCAATGTCCTGAGTGCCCTCCTTGGAGCACAGTGCTACAATGCAATGAAACGGAGACGGGAGGTATTCCAAAACAAATGCATAATATGCCGTATCCTCATTATATACTGGCCAATCATTTCAAATGAACAACTCCTGAGCAAAACAGGAACTGTACCCGTATAAGTGATAATCCTGGTACGTCGTTGGAGTTAGCTAGGAGATGTCTGTTGCATGCCACCTGCCTCGCTACCGAGAACAGCACTACGATGGAGCACCAAGGAAAAAAAGAATCGTGGACGCGTGACCAAAAGAAACATGGCGAAGGATCATTGAGAATGATTTAGAGGACAGGACTGCGTCTTGAGACAGCCCCTACAATAACATCGGACAGAAATAAGTCTTTTGCGTCGCCTACGCCATTTGGCACAAAGGATTAAGCTAAGCTGTTTTACATGAATGTATTCTTTGATTTTCACTCCATCCAAATTGACCATTCCTGGAATGGCGGCTATGTTTGAATTCAAATTGGATGGTTTTTGTATTAATACTTATCAATATCACTAAACAATAAAGGAAAAGAGATTATAGTTATTATCTATCGGCAAACCAATCTAGATTGTCTGGTTTTTTTTATTATAATAAGTAAGATTCAATTCAATCAATCAACTCACACAGCTGAGCAATACATCATTAATAGGTAAAATTATATTCAATATGCAAATCAGTAATTCCAAATTATGGGAGTTCTATATTATTAACCAGTGGTAATAGATTTTAAAAATCTTTTTAGGCCACTGGAATTAAACATGTTCATTATAAATTAATCATAATGTTTTTTTTTGTTAATATAAAGTCGATTAGGTATTTTTGACGTGTATAGCAGGATACAAGTGGTACAGTATTTTATGCAAGTATTGGAAACAGTATATGGAGTCGAGTGGTCACATTGGCAAAATCCTGTCTAACCAATGCAATGTACATTGGTCATGAACGTCCATTGCCCACGGGTACTAAAGCAGATGCTGTTATGCACTCCATGAAAGAGTGTATCTTTCAAACAAATAAGCCTAACATTGCTTCTTTAATGTCATTGTGGGCAGACGAGAGACAACAATTACAGTACCTAAAGCACCCCAGGCAAGCCGTAGTTTATCAAAATACAAAATACAACAATTCTATGAAGAATCCTGAAACGGTTATTTTTATGGGCTACTAATTTTTCTTTCGAAGCAGAGGTTCTAGGTACAATGCAGTCTCATGACTTGACAATATCATTTCATCGATTTCAAACAAGACTTGTAGAAAGAAAAATAAACAAGTTTTATTCGCAAAACAAACAATACCAAATATAAATTTCAATAAAAATCAATATAAATATATTTTGACAGTGATAAATTGGGCGATTACTAAAGCAAATCTGTGACATTCATTTTCTGTCATTTCTGTTAATTGAAGCGCTTAATCTGTTGTTACATAGTCTGTTTATTTAATTGAACGTTAGTCTTTAATGTTAAATTTCCTTGGTGATTTTTAGTATTCTGTATGCTGGCGACATGTCTAGTTCATCAGAGAACAGTAGAATTACTCAAAATTATTCATTCCTGATGATGACATAATTGATGTCGAAATATAGAATCTTGCCACGATGGCGTGTTTCTCATTGCTTGGAGGGTATTAAGGTATATTTTCTTACTTGAGGTTGATAAGCTGACCTTTTGAATAGTATTATTTATTGAGTTTATGATAATGTTTATTTTATTTTTGCTTGTCTTTCTTTTGTACGGTAACTTTGTTATAACCTTCCTTTATCTTTAATTTACCTATCTGCTTCAGGACATGTGACGCATAATCCCTCCACATAAATTCCTCCATTTCTCCCCGTCGGCTGCTGCTACTCTTGCCGTTCTTCATGGCAACTACCCTGCAACGTTTATTTTGCTCTCTACCACTTCTCTCTCGTCTGTTTTTGTCTTGTGATGTACATATCAATGCATAACAATTCTTTCTTCTGATCTAGATTCAGTATTATGCCCTTCTACACTTGATTCATTTTTGCATATTGTCTGTTTCCATCGGCACTCTCTTGTCATCTTATTGTTAATATCATTTTTAATTCTTAATCATATTTGATATATTTATTGCTGTATATAACTTTGCAGATTTTTATATATTTTAAAATATTCTATGGCGATCCTTTTTTGGTGTTCTTACACACTGTTGGATTTTGAATGAATAAATAAAATAATACATATTCTTTGTAGACGTTTTTCTAGAATATACCTACTTCGATCACCTCTTTGTTTGTTAATTTCCAATTTTAACAACCGTAGAAAGACTACAGATTTAACTGACAATTTATCTAATTTTATCTGCATATTGATTAAAAAATGTAAATTTGATAAATCCAGGTCTGGGCGTTGTATTTCTGTTTTTAATATCACCTGTTCCTTCATTCCTTTGTCACGATAGCTCCTATATTGTATTTTGTTCTAACAATAATAACAATTTATTGTTATGACCTTTCCATAAAATTTTCAATTAAGTTACTTTTAAAAATTGTATACGACATGTTTTGCTTGTACATAATGTCAAGTTGTCTGAATTTTTCTGTTACGTCAACAGATAGTCTTTCCACAAGTTACAGTATATACAACTGGGGAAAACATGTTTTAAATACAATAATTTATAATATTCTATTAAGCAATAAATCACATACAAGTTAGGCCTGCTTAAAAAGTTTGCAAGTAAACAGAGTATTCACATGTGTATCTTTATGAAATTTCATCAATTTTTTGGAAAAATCAATCGTAATTAGAACAGGCATGGGTAAACATTTGATGGAATTCTGTTATTGATGCCTCGACCAAAATTGCTGAATTAACTTAAGCCATTGTTTCATATGATTGATTATACGATAGCCATTACTTGAAGTTAATTAATTACTTAATTAATATACTGTACATGATTTTATTTTTCACTCTGTAGATCGGTCGGTTGGTTTGTCCCCATTACCTGTAATATGCATTTGAAATTATAGTAGTTGAATAATTGGTTTGGAATTTAGCAGCCAGCTTGTGTCTCAATTAGTCTCTCGGCCCTTTTCGCGAAAAATTTCGGTTACGTTTTATATGCAATTTCTTCAAGTTATAATTGTTTCATTGGTTTGTAGGTTAGCAACCAGATTCTTAGTAATGCCTGTTAGTTGGCCGGTATGCCATGCGGTTAATATCGATTTGCAAATTATGACAGTAATTGGTTTGAAATTTATCAGGCAGTTTTTTTTTTGTTTTGGACATTCTGTTTGGCTAGTTGGTCAGTCAGCTATTTTTTCAAAAATAAATGAGAATATAGAATAGATATGATTTTGTATAGTACCTAATGTGAGGTGTCGTGTTGTACGCCATGTAATTTTGAGATATTAACAAAAATATGCAGAAATCAATTTAAAACATTATAGTTCTGTTGTTTTGTTTAGGTTTATTATTACATCCTTTATTATAATTTCAATTTTGACAAACCAAAATTGTTAATTGAGCTGACTGATAGTTTCAACCTACGTCCACTGATGTCTTCCCGAGAGTGACTATTCTGTTTTTAAACAACCCGCTCACCGGTAGTTGGAGGTCGCCTAACGACCGGGTCGTATACACACAGGAAGTGGGCTCCTTCGTCTCGGTTCATGGTTCTGGTTCTGGTGGGTTAAAGCCAACTCCTCTACGTCTGAGCTTTCCCATCCCTCCTCCTTGATACGCCTGATGTTTTCATCGTCTGCCCTGTCTATGGTCGTAGGATGGTTCCAGTCAATGGTGTGATTTTTTTGTAGGGTGTGATCCCAGTCTATGGTGTGATCTTGCAACGCGAAATGTCGTACGATCAAAATTGCGTTTGATATTGATTTTTTTTTCAAGTTGTAGGCCTAGATAGTCCAATTTGTTATAAATTATTTAGCTTACAGTAATGCGTTTCGGTCATCCTATTGACTAGTTGGTCACTCGATCTGACTGTCAGTCCTTTGAGCAATGGACTCCCATTACCTTTAATATGTATTTTCTTCAATTTTTAATACCTCAATTTTTTTGGAGTTTAGTAGGTAGTTTATAAATAATGTATGTTTATCATCTAATGTGTTATTTATTTGGTTGGTTTGTCGGTAGGTTGCTTTGTTATAGGACGGATACATTTTATTAAAATTCCGGTCTTAATCTCATTTCAGTTATAAAAAATCAACAATCAGAGGATGAGACAGTCTGTCGGTCTAGTGGCATTTACTCTCTCCAAAGGTGTGCTTGCTTCGATATAAATGTAATTCTCGGCACATTCCTATCCCCCACAGGACTTTGGGCAGAAACAAAATATACTTTGTAAGGTGTGTAAGATCCAATTAGAGTGCGAAGATATTCACGTAATATAAAATATGCAATGAAGTATGAAGTGAAGTATAACCCGAGTCATTAATTATTTTATTGAAAAGATAGTTCAATCAGTTAATTACCTAATACCTGAACCGTAATTATTGTATTGACAAGGTAGTTAAGCTAATTTCATAAACCACCGATTTTGTTTTTACATAACTGTAGGGGAACTTATCAATCGATTAATTATCTCTTCTAATTCTACAGGGTACGTTGATTATTAATGGAAACCGACTAATAATTATTTTGATGCTTTTATCAATTATACGCGTTAACAATTTAGATCATATAGTTGTGACGTGTTTTTTAAATTAACAAGTAAAGATCAGACATTATTTTATTTAATCATAGAGAAAACATTATTTTCCTTCATGATTTAATTTCAACTTTTTTATATACATGGCTTTACTGTTGAAAGTAATTGTTGAATTATCTAAATATTTGATGTAATGTATTCATCCTTTTGTTCAAACACATTCACTGATTTCTACTTCTCTCGTCATTTTCAGAACTTATTTCGTCTGTCCCCGACAGGATTTTTGCATATTTTGTGTACTTGTAATATGTAAAGTTCTGCAAATTAAAACACAATTACCAATGCACTTGTTATTATTAAATTTTGTTATTTTTTGTGTTCCTGAAATTGTATATGTGTATAAATTATATCAGGACATTATTGTTATCGTTAAGCAAAGTTGATGATTGGGCGCATATACAAGCAAAAAACGGTAACCCATCTTTATATAGTTATTTTTATTTTCGGAAGACAAACACCTAGTGAATTGAGAATATTTAGCATGAGCCCGAGGTAGTTCAACTTTAGATTACCTATTTTAAACTTATTACGCCCGTACTGACGTCATGCCATAATTTATGTGATATTGAATATGATGACGAAACTTGTTCCATTAATATATTTATTGATTAATTACTGCATTACTTATCGGCTCGTGGTGAAATGAGACGCGTTTAAACTTTTTTTTGCTGTAGAGGGCTCACTATTATTATGTGACGCTACTTTTCTATAATAAATCATATTCCTAACACTATAAAGCTTCTCACCACAAAATGTTGTTCATCAATTAATTGAGGGGCACTTACATGATATGGACATATATCTCTGAATAAAAGATGAATAAATGGAAGGAAATTATCCTTATTCCTATTAACAAATTATTCGAGTAGAATAACCAACACAACGTGTGTGGGAACAAATGTCCAGGGGCACACATTATTTTCTTAAATATACTTTAACAAAATACCTTTGCTTATTCGCAGTAACTCACAATTATTTACAAGCATGTCTTTTCTACTTGGAAGTTAAAGTGGAATGACCTACCTTATATTATGTAGTCATCATATTTAGGAGTCTGACGAGACCATGCATTCTATTTACATGTTACTTGTAATTTAGTATTTATTTATTAATCTATTATTAATATGATATGGACATAAATTTCTGATAAAAGATAAATAAATAAAGAAAAAAAGGATTTTTTACTAACCAAATATCATAATTCAATAAAATAACACAGTCAGATTTTGCCCAGAGAATATAATGTTCAAACATTAAATTTTTAATTCTAAATTGTGACTATTATTTAAAATTTCTAGGAGTTCAAATGTGAATTCCCTGGAGTACATATTTTATTGAATTTTGAGTAAAGTGTAATTTTTAATCCAATAAGTTCAAATCATTGCTTTTAATATTAATTTAAAGTAAATAAAATAAAACAAAAAATGTTTTTAATTTGATCTATTGAAATGTGTGGTAAGGTAAATTCCGAAGCCATTTATAAAACTAACAATTTAAAAATTGAAAAAGTCAAACAAGACAGGGTCAAAATTTAGGAAGGTGCCACCTAAAGGAGAAGGAATTTGTACATAGTTTTTCTAGACCAGTTTGTTTTTAGGGGTAACAAGAATATCTGAGGTAAACAGGCTGTATCCTGAGAATTTTCCTGTGAGGGCGCTTTTTTTTTTTAAATGGCCGCAAAAATCCCATATTACATGTATATATGGGTTATTTGAGAAATATTATATGAGGGATGTTTGACCATTTTTTCCATTAAGTTTGATTAGAGTTATTCATAAAGAATCTACGTTTGTATTTTAAAAGATATAAAGAGGTAAAAAAATGAGCGGGCTTTTCAAAATGGCAGCCAAAATTCTGTATAATGGGCATATATCAGTTAAATAACTAGAAAGCACTCCATAGAGAGCATACCTCCGCCCATACCCCGTCCTCCTAGAATAAATTTAATTTTCACGTTTTTTTGTTATTGAACACAAACAGTTATTGTAATCATTATATGCATAAAACAAGCCGCTGTGGCAATGGAATCAAAAGAGAAACCAAACCAAACTCAATTTACGTAAAGATAGTGTGCATAGGCTATACAGATACTTTTTTCATAGTACTATATACTGTAATTAGGCGAATAAGAGGCCGGGCGCTTTTTACCATCTCCGAAATGGTATTGCAATGAGCTTCATCTCCCGTCCGTCTGTCTCTCTGTCTGTCCTTCCTTCCGCGCGTGACGTGATTAGGAAAGCAAGGACATCAGAACAATGGAATAGTCCAACTAATACCATAACAGACGTTAAACCACAAATGGTAATAATAACCACTCTATTCTGATTAAATCGCATTAGATAGAAAAACAAAATTACTAAATAAAAACATAATAAAAATTAACAATGCAACGCTAGGTTGCAACCCTCTCCCTGCATTAAATTATTTTTTCGACTGTATAAAACAAGTCTAATGTGAATGTAAAATGGTCATCATCGCTATTTCTTATCTTGTTTAATTTAGACACACATATGCACTCACAGACACAGAGACAGACAAACACGAGTGAAAACATAACCTCCTATCAACTTTGTTCGGCGGAGGTAACCAGATGTGAGGCCCACTCAAGGTAATTTCTTTAGTTTTTATTAGAATTATTTAGAAACAAGTTATATGTGTATACAACACATTGTATAAATAAGGGTGCCATTCAAAATGGCTGCCGCAAAATCTAATAAAATGTAAATTATTTACAGTTTAAATAAGCATTACCAAACAATACGCGTTAATATTCTCCCCAGACAAAAATTGAAGAAAGTACGATTCACCAAGATGACAGAAAATGTTGACAAACATTGGCTTTGCCTCTGTCCGCTTCCAGCACATACATTGACCATGCAAAAAAAAGCTGATTTGTCATCCTTGCACGTACAGGCGTGGAATACAGCAAGACATTACTTATATTTGCTGTTAGGTCGATGTCACACAATTTGAGCGCCTTTCAGTATTTAGCAGCCCCGTCTCCATTTTCGTAGAAATGTAGCATTGCAATAAGAGCGATGTTTGTGTTGCAAGAATGCTAGTTCTCAGGGCGTGATCTGCATGCAAGACCATGCGTATCTGCTTCCTCCTGACTACTGCTAAGGTCTGGACTCTATGACAAGGGTGTATTTTCTATATGATGAAAAGTTGACAATGTCACAATTCATATCAGGTAGTAGAGTTTCCTTCCTTTTGTATCAACATACTGAGAATTTATTTCCTCTCTTGTTTCTCTCAGCAGTTTTGATACACTGCAACAAATATTAATCAGTAATAATTTTAATGCGCTTGTATCCTCCAGAAATTCTGATAAGTATCAGGATACAATGTGAAATCCTGATGAGAGTCATTAAGTCAACAATATAAATTTGTTTTTAGTAGGACAGTCATCGGTCTGGGAAATGTCGATGAACAACTCAGAAAAGTTTCCTGGTGCATAATCTTGAGGAGAATAATTAAAGAGGCACCGTAGTGTACCCTGAGAGTATTCTGACAGCAAAAGAACATACGATTGCCTATTTTGTTGACCATGTGGCTGCCATCAGAACTTTCACACTTAGGATGGTTTTCGCCAGCATTGGCAAAGTATACAGGTGCACTGATATTGTTCATGTTTGTCACCGAGTATCAAAACGGCTGAAAGAAACAAGAGAGAAATGACCCACAAAGTTATTGTAGGCTCAATGTAGGCCTATTCCAAGATGACCCATGAATTCAACAAAATCATTGATAACGGCGAGAACAGCATGTTAATATAAATGAAAGAAAGAAGCATATTACCTGAATTGTGACGGTGTTATCGTATTATTGAGAATATATCTTTGTAAGAAGAGATTAAATTGGTTTGGTTCCAAATCGTAGCAGCAGCCAGGGAGAAGCAGACATGAAGATGGTCTTGCATGCAGATCACGTATTTCGTAGCTAGAGAGTGGCATCTGCTGGCGTTAACAGTTATGAAAGCAAGGATGCTTATGAATATGGTTGGAATAAAGAAATGTAAGCTATAAATAGATAGAGACAACCATGCCTGAAGATATGTAGGAACGGTTTATTGGCAATGAGTGCGAGGACTTTTCAAAATGCTGTGATCTATTCAGCATTGTCAGTAATTCGTCATACCAGAAAACATTATAAGGGCAATTTGATAACCTCGTTTTAGTCTTTTACTTTTAGGTTTTAGCAGTTGAATAAATAACATGAACATGCGTGCTTTGGTAATTCTTATTTAAACTGTAAATAATGTACATTTTGTGTTACATTTCTGCAGTCATTTTGAAAACAACTCGGATTTTTACCTATTCATTCAATGTGATACACATAACTCGTTCTTGAATAACTAATTAACTACTATATACCCATTATACAGAATTTTGGGCGCCATTTTGAAAAGCGCTCTCATTTTGTCATCTTTATATATTTGGAAATATTGATTACTTATGAATAACTCTAATCAAAATGAATGCAAAAAAAATGTTCAAATACGCCTCATATATACTTAAATAACCCAAATACACATTTTTAATATGTTAATTTGGCGGCCGTTTTGAAAAAAAAGCGCCCGCATGGAAAAGTTCTCAGGATACAGCCTATTTAACTCAGATATTCGTGTTCTCCATAAAAAAATGTTCTAGAAAAACCACATGAGAATGTTTCCTTCTCCGGGTGGCACCTTCCTCAATTTTAATCCGGTCTAAACAGTTACAGTATCTATTCTCCTGACTAAATTTGCTAATGGAAGATATAATATCAATAAATGAGCACTGCCTCATAATATTATATGAATGATTGACATTGTGGTTTTTTTTAATGGAGACACATACTATGAATAAAAATATCAAAAGTTTGAACGATTTTTGTCATTTTATAACAAATTGGGCACAAATACAATTTTTTTCCGTAAAATCATAAAAAAAAAATGAATTTTTCATAAAAACTATAGAAGGCGCATATTCTGGAGAATGCATTTTATTTTTAAATTAGAAATTTGTTGTGGATAGTATAAAAACTAAAGAGGGCGTGTTTAACAATGGAAAAGTACCTTAAAATAACGATTTATCATACCCGGTAGTACCGGAGGCAGGCCGTTTTACGACATATTATCCCCTGTAGTACAGGGGGTACGCAGTGAAAGGGTTACTATATAAAAATAATGTCAACACGAATTTACTTTCAACTGTATGTAAATTGACGAGTGCTTGAAAATAGAAATACTTGTAGTTTTCTCTTGTAGAGGGCTCCCGATAACATTTTTATGAACACTACACTATCATAATACTGTAACTCCGACAGTATAAAAACGTATTTTATTAGAACCGGAAGATACACTCAATTTCAAATACGAAAGTATAATACATTCTCCAAGTATTGAAATACACGCCACCTTGTTAGAATTCAATGTTTCGACATTCATTTTTTTCATCACTAGAAATCAGTATTTTATTAAAATATGTATCTTTCCCTTGTGAATTTACTAACTCCGATTTAACTAAGGCTGTGTCTAGACTCATTTTTGATAAAAAAAAATCATAAACCCATATGTGGTAAGGATATGTCCATGTATGGCATGCCATCATGGCCAAATATAGGCATATATTAACGTTTTTGTCAACGAAAATTTTATAGTCTGGACTGGACTTAACTAAGTTGATTGGTCAAGATAGAATCGAGGGCGCTTGATAGTTTAGAAACAATATTCTATTTTTATAATTCTGAAAGTGAATTGAATCTCTGATTAAATTTAATCTCAATTTAAATTAGGACGCTATGTCGATTATGCTAACTGTCGTTCGACTAAATTTTAAAAATCAAATATGTCAAAAATTAAAATTAAAGAAATTCACTCCATAGTTTTAAAAAAAAATTGTTATAGTCGTGTAATGGAAAGGAACACGTGAGTGAGTTTATTGTTACGATACTAATCCGACGTTTTATCTAATGACTTCATTAAAACATTTCAAATATATTTCGAAGAAAATAAATATCTAGATAACTTTTTCTTAGGATCGTTTACAGTAGTTTATAAAATAATGCACAAATCTTTTTACCTAAGCGGTTTTACAAAATTCTGAAATGTTAAAACGGAGGTCAATAAAAAATTAATGTTTTTATGCACTGTATTTCAGTGTACATTTTATTCTTCAATCTGTTTTGCCCGTCTCTATAATAATAATAATAATAATAATAATGATAATGGAATGATAATGATAATAATAATATAATAATAATAATAACAATAATAATAATATTATAATAATAGTAAAAGTAATAGTAAAAATAATAATTATAATATGATCAAATTATAATCATACATACCTAAGCTTTCAAAATCTTATAATTTGATTAATTAAGCTGTATAGATGATACTCTTCAATGTAATTATAATAATAATATGATGATGATGATGATGATGATGATGAAGACGATGACGAAGACGACGATGGCAACGGTGGTGATGGTTATGATGGTGATGTGATTATGATTTTGACTACAATTATGATGGAATATCAATTATGTTGATGATGGTGGTGGGGCCAATAGATCGTACGTGTATCAATTTATTGCGCAGATACTGTAGTGACTTGACAACTTTCTGGAAAGTTCTTCTCGTGAATTTGTATATTGATATACTGCCCTCAGTATTGTAGCTTTAAACGATTATAAGGCTCTAAGTGGTATTAGTCTCTTATACCCTGTTCCCACTGCCGATCATGCCAACTCGATCAATCCCGATCAAGCTTATTTGGACTGGTCGGGCTTGCTTGGTAATGGTATTCGGGGTCTATCTACCTCGATCGGCATCGCTCGTGGTTCCTTCATGATCATTTTGGCGATGCCGATCAAGGTAGATTGAACTCGAAAACCATTGCCGAGCGAGCCCGACCAGTCCAAATTAC
>JAOTQE010112087.1:0-13156 GCA_025631205.1 Nesometra sesokonis
CATCCGGTGTTTTTAGAATTCAGAGTTTTGCGCGAACGGACATACCACCCGTGGATAAAAATCGGATTTTTACCCTAGGTTTTTTTTCCGATTCTCGCCCGAACGGGCCCCTAATAATTTTTCTCAATATTAAAAAGAACTGATTAACGGACTGTTCATTTTGTTTGGCTTTCTGGACAGGCTACAGTAGTTTGTCAAGTTCATACCTGTTTGCCTTGGTGGTCAAGTAGTCTGTTCGCTCCTGCGCTAGTAGGGATGTCTCTTTATAGCGGTGTATTCTACTGACTTTTTACATTGGCGGCAGCAGTAAGATCATGGCTTCACATTGATTTTCTCTCATACTCAGATCCAGGATTGATACACTTTTTAAAATTTGCCCAGACTCGGTTCTGATTTTAGGTTGCAATTGTTCTTATTTTGTTCTTTACATACTTTTCAGAGATAAAAAATTATTACTATTATTACATAGGAACATGGGCGTCGATTTGTGGGGAACAGGGGGACATCCCCCCCCCCCTTTTTCAATGTGGGGGGGGGACATGATACCAATTGTCCCCCGCCCCCACTTTTTGTAAATATCATCTTGTTATCAATAAAAATATTGTATAATTGACACTAAAAATAAGATTTTTTTTTTTTTTGTTTTGCTTGTTAAAACCAAATCGGGAACCACACCCACCCTCCGGACCCTACTCGTTGCCGCCTCTACTGCAACTTGTCTTTGTCCCCCCACTTTTCAACTCAAATCGACGCTCATGCTCAGGAATACAATATGCTGTGTAGGGGGTCTAAATGTGAATACCTGACCGGGGTGGGTGGGTATCATCTTTTCAGCAAAAGCTTGGCTGAATATTTTGTGTGTCTACTCTTGATGGAACTTCTGATTACATAACATCTGATGACAGTAGCGGAATAGATATTAAATTGATAACATTTTGAAAATGGATGTGATGAGCTGATTTGTTTTTTTTAAATTCCCACTATATAAAAAAAAAACTCATTTAAATTGTTTTCATCCTCATTGTCCTTAGTAAAAAGTGTACAGTATATCTAAATTGTGTGTAGCTTTATAATAAAAAATGATTGTGACGTGAAATTCTAACTAGTTCTTCTGCTTGTAATGTCATTTGTCACGTTTTGGTTGCACGTATATTCAAGAAGCACGTTTTCTTCTCATTTGAATTAAAATGTAAATAAATATTTTAAATTTACTTTAGAACATAAATTGAAATAGTATAGACTAACAGTTTACAGTAGAAGAGTAAGTTGTACTAGACAATAACATTTTACATTGCCATGAATTTGTTCATCAAATTTGTTTAATAATAATGGATGACAGGATAATTGGGGAAAAGTGACTTTTAAATCCAAGTTCTTGATCTTGATAAAGTCAGTTTCCCTTGCCAAAACCAAATTAAATCAAGTACATGTAGGCTTGTGACCTTGACTTGTAGGAATAGGGGAGCCCAATGAATAACTTATTATTATATATCCTTCCCAGCTACTCATAAAATATGGGTTTGGGGATTTGATTCATATTTTTAGTGGAAACATTTTTTTTCTTGAAAGTACAGGTGGTTATATTATTTAAAAAGTAATTACAGGTGATGATTAAATTAATAAAACTTTTTAAATTGCAATAGTTCAATTTGTGATGAAGATTGTAAGAAAAACCATTAAATCCATACTGTATTAAAAGGAAGAAAAGTACCTTGTTAATGCAGTCCACTACTTTCCCTGACTTCCCAGCCACCTCTTTTATTTTTTATTTTTGAAATGGCACAGTGTCTTGGTGGTTAACAGGCTTGCCTTCCAATCCCGAAGTCCAGGTTTGAACCTGGCTGAACACTAGGTGCTTTTCCACAGCAAAGGCCAAATAAAAAAATTGTTAAGCGTCACCACCCATCCCTTAATTTCTAGCCGCCTCTGATATTTTTTAAAGATAATTTGAGATAAATGTATGTTTTTGTAAGTTTAGGTTCCTAGTTACACTGTTTGTTGATGAAATTCATAATTAAATTAAATGCACCATGAGGTATTTATTGATGTTATTTTGTTTCAATCATAAAAAGGTTATTGTCAAAATAAAGTTGTTAATACAATGGTTAAAGATGATACAAATGTATGACGATAACCATATAAAAATGTACTGAAAATATTCAAAAAATAAAAACCGCCCTTCCTCCTCTGCTGCTTAACAAGTACTTTTTTTATTTGGCCTTAATTTTTTTTTTTTAATTGCAATAGTTCAATTTGTGATGAAGATTTTAAGAAAAAAACATTAATTTAAAATGTAAATACCTTGTTTAATTAGACCATTAAATAGGCCAAATAAAAATAGCTCCACAGCCTTTCCCTGACTTCCTAGCCATGTTTTATTTTTTGTTGGAGTGTAATTACTTGGTGGTTAACATGCTTGGCTCCCAATCCCGAAGTCCTGGGTTCGAACCTGTCTGAAAACTACAGTAGGTGCCGTCCCAGGACTAACAATGTCACTCTCTAAACCTCATAAAGAGACTTGGTTTAGAAAGCATGACATCATCTTGATGTGACAAGAAATAAATAAAATACATTTTTTTTTCTAATAAAATCAAACATTTTAGTGAAGATATATTTTGTAAGTTTTGTATTCTAAATTACCTTATTTTTGAGAAATTTGCATCATTTGGTATTTATCATTTTGTAATCAATGTCAATAATCGTAAAAATATACAGTTCTGCAATAAGAAAAAAAGAAACCGCCATTCTTCCTTTGGGATGTGTTCATGGGTCTTAACAAAGTATAACTTTTAACTTGGCCTTTTTTCATTTGTATATTTTAATTTATTTATTCACCACAAATGGAACTTTTACGAAAGTATTTTCCCACACCGAAAATTGCTTGTCCCCACCTGCAAAATCAATGTTAAATGTTAATAGATACTGTGGTCCTTGTTGAGATCTGATTGTTAAGTAATTTTGAGTGAATATTTATCCAATTTGCGTAAGTGCATTTTTCTGCTTTATTCACATTTAATATTTTGGCATTAATTATGTCATCATTTTCCTGCTTTATGTCTTTCAGATGCATCAGGCCTCGATGGAGAAGCATTAAATCCTTGGTGTAGCATCGCATACTGGGAGAATCGTACACGAGTTGGCCGGATGTTTCCGGTTTTGTCTGACTTTGTAAATATATTCTACGAACTACCTCATGGAGACGGGTTTTGTCTTGGGCAACTTCAAACTGAATCACGATCCGAAAATGTTGTAAGGACAAGGACTAAGATTGGATTTGGACTAGTATTAAGCAAAGAGATAGATGGCGTATGGATTTATAATCGCAGTAACTACGCACTTTTTATCAATTCCCCGACATTAGACGACCCTCAATCACGAACGTTAACGGTAGTGAAAGTTTTACCGGGCTTTTCGATCAAGGCATTTGATTATACTTTAGCAGAGATCTTGGAGGTTACACGGAAAGAGCCGGATGTTCCAGTTGGTCCAACTGATCCAAATTCACTGAGGATAAGTTTTGTGAAAGGGTGGGGAGGGCGTTATTCAAGACAACTAATAACATCTTGTCCGTGTTGGGTTGAAATTATACTCAGCGTTCCATCAAGATAGCACTTGTGTTTCCATGGCCTTTCGTGTGAGATCCATGGATATTTTTTTTCTGCAAGATTACAAATTCCTGTGAAGTCCATGATTTCTAAATGGTCTAGATTCCACGAACATTTTATAGAAATGGTGTCGAGAGGCAACAATAAAGCAATTCATCAAATTTAATATTTTTATTATAGTTCCAATATTGTCATCATAATGTATATTACTGTACTGTAAATTTTATTTAAAATGTTCTTGTTTAAAACAAATTCATAACATTGTTGATCCTTGATAGTTATATGAAGAATTCTTCTATAAAAGCCTTATTCTACCATAAAGTAGAAAATGTATTATTTTTTATAATGTGTACACTCTAAGAAATATATTTGTATAGAAATCTAGAGAATAACTTTATCTGCAAGAATAAGATGTTCTATTGTTTATTTTATTAATTATTATTATTGAAATATACATTTTATTCCATTAATTTAGTTTATATGTAAATTTAGTCGGTAAAACAGTGGGTTAGGCACTTTTAGGTAGTTTTCATCATACTTTATTAAATGCTAACGTTAACCTTAAGCATAACAATGAATCTGATAGATTTGTAAATAAAATGAAATGCGCATGCACCATAGTTATATAAAACGCCAGGGGCAGATGCAGACTTTTGTAAAAGGGGGGGGGGGGTGGCGGTAGAGAGTCAAAGCTTTAGGATGCTCCGGGGAATGTTTCCCTGGAAAATGCTGGTCTTTAGATGTCAGGAAATGGCCTCGGGGCATGTTAAGGGATCAAATTCTTGTCTTGTGATTGCTTAATATTTTCATTTTATAGGCAATGTTAATAATATTGATATATTTTACTTTCCAAATCCGCCCCTGAACGTAACTAAAGTGTACACCGAGCACCTAAAATCTTGAAATTATCGCAGCCTAACTCCCTCTTATACGCTCATGCTGGATGGGTCACCCTTGTAAAATCTGTTAAAGTTAAGGTTTACGTAGTCCGCAAAGACTATCTATGAAGTTAATTCTCACCCACATTTAAAGCTGGCTAGCACTTTATTTTTTTATATTTATTATGCAAGCTGCTATGATGATATTTTATTAAAGGAGTTAAGTCAATGAAAATGTTTAATAAACATTAGTAGACACTAAGTACCCTATATTGTTTTTAATATAGATTGGTTGGCTATGTCCCATCTTAACTACACATAACAACTGTCCATAGCTACTCATTTTTAGTGTAATAATTCAAAGAACAAAAGCTTGTTTTTATCAGCAAGTTTATGAAGAAGACTTCTGCCTACCTGAAGCAGATGGTTGACTTCCCATTGCAAGCGTCTGTTTTACTAGACTTTGCCATCGACATTTAAAAATTTGGAAAACAACAAAAAAGATTGTGGCATATTCATTTGGCTAGTGGCTATCAGTATTGTGTCGATAGATTGAATGAAATTGTAGAAAGCTTATTGTGTTCATAAGCCGAGTAGGCTTTGTAGATGCCTTGAGGGATTCAGAGCATTTCGTATAGTTGTATTATAATACTCAAAACTACAGTATTCACCGATAAGTAGGCATGGCCCTTTATAGCAATCAGAAATGGTAAAGATCTATGAAAAGACAGCGTTCACCAAAACAAACATACATGACAAAGAAGGCTACTAAAGCTAGTTAACAACTTTAAATCCTTGCCATTATAAAAGTGTATCCCTTCTTTTTATGTACACTTTTATACATAGAATTTTATATTTGTTATCATCTTAACAAATTATAATACATTGTAAAATACAATGATTCATTCACAGAGAAACATACCTTTGAATATAATATGATTGAAAATATTGTTTATGTAATTTCAGTGTAGAAATTCTGTCAAATGAATTCCCATAGAATTTACCTAAATATTATTTTCAGTAATCTGACAGTTTTCTTGTCACTGTGGCTCATAAATTGTATTGCTAACCACAAAGCAGTGAATCATAAATTTTAAAATACAAATCATTATTTGTTACAATAGTGAGCCAGACAGAAAAAAAAACAAAATTGCTTAACATCTAATGCAAATACAGTTAATTTAGAGAGTGATGTAGCCAAATGAATCCAGAAGAGGAATAAAAAAAAAATTATATAGGCCTACAGAAATTGGAACTTGTATTGAAATTTCTAGGGTTACATTCTGGCCCAAAAATGCGCTTTATATTAGGGTAACAAAAAATACTGAAATTGGATGGCCCCACCCAGCTCTGTTCTGCATAGTTACAATAATGTTTGGCATTTTTTACCGTTTTGCTTTGCTTTTTTTTTTTCAAAATACTATAATAGTACTGGTGTGTTTATTCTTCATGGTTTGATGGTATGTGATTACCTAAACAGCCTTTCACCCCTACCCACCCCTAACCCCTGACAAAACAAATACTCATAAATTTATTTTGCGTGCATTGAAATTCCAGACTATTCTAAATTTTCTTATTTTAAACATCAGAACATATTTGTTTAGCCTGCACTTCACTAGGTATTATTCAAATATTTTGAAATTTTCTGAGAATGAATCAAATACTGGAGAAATTATTTAATAAATCAACATTAAGTTTAGGTTGGTAAAAATTTTGAATGTATTCTGATAGTACAAAAGCAATCAGCCACACTTCTTGGCATCTTGACAAGAAAAATATCAAAAATTTAAAATATGTAATTAAAAGGACTTGTGTTCTGTACATTGTTGGCATGAAATCACTTTTTGTGGATATAACTACCTGCAATGTGTGTTTAATACTGATTAATAATATTTATAATGGGTACCTTTAAAATACCATAGGCCTACTTGTATTAATATTGTCTTTTCTTGCCACAGACAGAAGTACCAGCATAAAGACCTTATCTTATTTGCTGTAGATATGGTTGATTATTCTTTAAACAAAGTGTTTTTTTTTGTTGTGGGTTTTACAGAGACATGATTCTGTGGGGCATTTAGTTAGAACTGTTGTGTAAACACCACTTTCATTAATTATTATGAACTTCTGTTGTAATTTGTCATTTTGTGATCATTTTCTCTTGGTTGACTCAAAGGCCACTGGGGTCATTTTCAGTAATGCATGTGCTCTTCTATAGAGAGAGAATCCATTTTCAAACAAATAAATACATCAGAAACTTAATGTCAATGTAATAACCCGGTTGATTTTAATTCATTGACAAAAATCATGAGATATAGGAGGGTGATTGGAAATGTCCTCTAAGAAAATTAAGAGTTAAATGGTTAGGTTGAAAATTATGGAGTTTTTTTTTATTTATTTATTTTATTTTATTTTTCATCTATCATCTGTCATCTATTTATTTTATTTTTAAATTCTATCTTTTTACTGAATATCAATTTAAATGCAGTATCAGTTTCTCTCTTCATCCCTGCCCCCCTTTCCCCGCATATGTGGATGCGGACTAGTTGTACCCCTCCCCGAATCTATGCTGGTACATCTGTTTTCAGTCCATTCGGTTTAGCAGTGCTTGTCACTGTGCCCTATAACAACTCAACGTTTTATCTTTTAAGTGATCATTGTATAAAAATTGGTTATAGATCAGCACAGGGTAGCAAGTCTAAAAATAAAGAATCACATGTGTGTTACCAAGGGATGTTATCACTGCCAAGATGCAAAATCACTGTATCAATATATAGTTTGCTTAAAGATGTATTGTACCTAAAAAATGACCAAAAAGTAATTTCATTAATTTTGAAATTAACTTGCTTGTTTTAAAGTAACATAAAAAATAATTTTTTTTTGTCATTCGTGAGGTGTCGTGACAAAATGAGTCGTGTTGTACGCCATGTCATTTCGAGATAATCACAAAAATAGACAGAAAGTCATAATTTCATAAAAATAAGATTCTTGTTGATTTGTTAAGTTTAGTAATTAAATTTTATGGTTACAGACTTCCTGTTTATGTTTATTTACAATAAAAATGTTTTTGAACAACAATTTGTAAAGACTGTTTTTTAAAACCAGTGCAAAAACATACACGAAGTCAACAGTTTTTCATCTTTAAAGTCAATTTTCTCCAAAGTGTGTTTTTATACACCTATGTTTTAAAATGATTTTTCTCTGGTAATACTGAAGCTATGAACCTCATTTAAAAACCAATTTAAAGCTTATAATCTCTTCTATCCAAATATATCAATACCTCAGTTTTGGTTTTCTGTACTACACGACTTATTTTGTGGTGACACCTCACATTTTTCAGGTGACAATACATTTTTAATACTTAATGATATCAAATAATACTAATAAAATCAAATGTCTTCGAATAATAACCAGTGGTATTTGTATTGGTTTACTACACCTTTTAAGGTGTATGTTAATAGCTCAGGGGATACAATTTATTCATATTTAAAATTGGTGGTTAATCTAGAAAAGTTGAACGCAGTTTATGGCAGATTTCTGTACTGAAATATTATCTAAATTTAAATCTGTAAAAACTGTTTCTCTGTTTATGTGGTAATTCTGCAAGCTGCTAATGATATTTTACTTGGTCAACTCTCTCAATACCAACCATTTGTAAAACTCAATAATATGCTAAACCGGACCTAAGGCTGTGTGTCCACAAGAATTTCACATTATCCAATAAAATATCCAATCAAATCAATTAAACAGTGCAGCTGCACAAACTCAATGCGGGTCATGCATTGTCCTATAATTTCCGTTGAATTTTTGGTGAAAAGAGAAGGTAAAAAAAAAATTATCGCCTTTACGTCAATGCAAGGCCTGATAAGTTACAATATTACTTAAAAAGTGGATCAAAAAAATTATTATTGATTATCATATTATTAGGAACGGTAATTATTAGTTATTATTGCTACTATTGTTTGTATAGCCCATCTGAAACTGTCCGTTTTACCTTGTAAAACATTTGTTAACTACAGTTTCCGGCTTTAAATTATACGGTTGTAATTGAAATATTCACAATACTTACGAAGTATTTTGTGACAGGGTATAATGCTGTGAATCCGTGACAAAATATGAATGGGATATTTATATAATATTGAATGCCTTTCAAGTCGATAAGGAAAAAATATTGTACGAGCTGTGGCAAACTATTGAACAAATCCCAGAGCTCCCAAGTCTCCAGGATTAGCCTGGAGTCTCCAGGAATTCCACTTGATCTCAAGGGCTCCAGGAAATACACAAATTTCTCCAGGAATTTGAATTTTCCATGATTATCTCCAGGATTTTCAGTAAATTAATATTGTAAATGCAAAAATATGTAGTGTTTTTTTCATTTATTGAACACAAAATGTTGTAGTGAAAGCTCCTTGTCAAGAATTGTACTTAAGCAATACTTAATCAAAGCATTATTGTTTATAAGATCACTTTTAGATGCCCATGGTACCCAAAAACAGTTAAAAATCCTGGTCGACAGAATCTCCAGGATTTCTGGTTTCCCAACTTGGGAGCCCTGAAATCCAATATGAGTTCAATATTAATCCACAGCGATTACAATACTTTTCGGTATCCCTGAAAATAGGCATTCAATATTGTACAGTAATTATTCAATAATAATATTCTATAATTACTTGCAGCTAGCTAGGCTGTGCTTGTCTTGGGCCTAGGCTGTGCTTGTCTTGGGCCTAGGCTGTGCGTGTCTTGGGCATAGGCTATGTCCTTCTAATGCAGGTATTAGCCTAAAACTTTAACAACAATTCTGATAGCTTTATGAGAATTACAGCTATCTTTATTACTTAATAACTCTTCATATCGTTCTCAATTGTAATTTCGGGTAATTCTAGAGTAGTTGTGCATTCGCCATTGTGCAGATCACAATTTTGTCTGCTGCACTACAGTAATACTTGGGCTGTGCCAAGAATGTGCAGTACATTCCTGCTATGGTTGGTACATTTAGCATGCCCATTGTAACTTACCAAGCACATTTTTTTAGGGAAGCCTAAAATGAATACTATTGTTTGACCAGCGGTCAGGGGTTTTTTTACATGTAGAAATCTAAGGATGTGGTATATGATATATATTAAGAATTATAATCTTTGTTCTATAAAGATTATTCTTGTTTATGCCTTTGAATGTTTTTATTATTTATTTGTTAAATTCATAGAATTTGATAATTGCTTTATTGTTGCCAACACGGCTATATGAAAATGTTAATCTGGTTGTAAAGAGCAGATTGCCTACAGGCTACTTGTATAGGTTATATCACTTTTTTATTGAAATATATTACAAACATACACAAATTGTTCTAATGTAATAATAATAACAATAAATACATTGTATTTGAACAGAGAAAAAGATTTATTTGTTTCATTTTTAGTGATGTCCAGTGGTCATCCAGGGGTTTTTACAGGGTTTTGTGGCAACCCCAAGATAGCTTAGGGACCACCAGAGAGTATGGCACTGGGAAAATTGTTAAGGGTTAACCACAAATGTTTGCAAATTGATTGTAAAAATGATTCAAAGAGTTGTTTTTGTGTGTGTCAAAGTAAAAAAAGTACTCTTTTCACCTACAGTGGGGGTTTCGGGCTGCGGAAAATTCTCTAAAACAGAATCTGTCCCTGATACCAGCATTTAGGTTTAATTGAGGTAGAGATTCCTTAATTTATAAATGTTATTAGCAAATAAAAGACATTTTCTCGACAATTGATGGAGCAATTAGGCCCACATCTTTGGAGTAACAACATTAAGATTGAACATTAAAATACTGTTATAAAATATATTTTTAGAAAGATGAACAAATTAATTTAAAAGAATTATTGACATTCCTGACGGTGACATAAGAAATACAGAAATATTTAATACCAACAAGTTAATATTTGTTATTTAATGGTGCAACTACATAATGACATGTCCAAATGTTCATGTGTTCCAGGTTTTTCTACTGTTGAGGGCGCTATACTAAAATATACCACCATCATGTAAGAAATAATTGATGATAGTTTAGCATTTTGTACGGATATTTTTTCATAAAAATGTTCGTTCTTGTTTTCCAAATAACACTAGTAAGGCCTAAAAAAATACCTTGTATTTTTTCAGCCTTACCTATGGAAAAGGCCCCGCCGCAAAAAAAGTTTGTTTTTTGTTACATGACTAATTTAAAAATTATGCCTAGATATATCTCCAAAAGTTTTTTTGTTGTAACAAAAAATAATTTAAAAAGTAAGATATATCTCCAACTCAAAAAATGTCGCGGTCTGTTGTATTGTATGTTACTAAAACACCTCCATTTTGCTTTAGAAACTATTATGCAAGGAGACAATTATTTTTAGGCCTAGGCACAGGTAAAGCATTGAACACATCAATGTTCTCGACATTTACTACTGTGATAGAAGCGAATATTGATATTATCATCATCTTGTGCATTATGTGACTGTATCCGTAATCTAAAGCTGCAATGATAGACATTGACCGGTCGCACAAGTCAATTGGCTGACCACTTAAGGTTAATTTACCGTCGTCCGTTTATAATTTGAAAACGTAAAGAATATTCCATCTACTGTCAATGGATTGCTTTTTCGTGTGGTCTTCAGAAATGGATCTTGGTGCTTGGTCGACAGCGACACACTTGTGGCATGATAGAGATGCGCGCTAATAATTAAAAGTGTTATTATAATATAGATAATAGTTGATATATTGCCATAGTAACCAGATAGACCTACTTACCTTGCTTGACCATTGTAGAATATGATGACGCCTTATTGATATGTTAATGCCAAACCACACTGAACATATGTTCATTAAGAAACCTAATTTGAAAAATTGATAATGTTGTGTACGCACACGTATACATTGCCCACTCACTCATTGTTACTAATTAAAAACCGACCCATTGACCATAGGCCTGGCAGGCAGAAGCAACTTTTGAGAATACCAGCCATAGGGTCTGTAAACACTACTAAAAAAAACATAATATTTTCGGGTGGTACCATCGATACACTGTAAAAAAATCCCGTAAATGTTACGGGCATTTGTATTATTGTACAGTCAATTTACGGACATTTTACTGTTACACGATTAGTTTTACGGAAAATACCCGTAAAATTTACGGTAAATTCTTAGCAGACAGGATGCCAAAATAATTCCTTAAATTTTACGGGATATGCCCGTAAAATTTACGGGATTTTTTTGGCATCCTGGCTGCCAGGACTTTTTCCGTAAACTTTACGGGCAATGTGTACGGTAGTCTTCGAGCTTCGGCCTACACCCCGATCCCACCCCACACCTTCACATCAGCATTCCACAATAACAACATAGGCCTATTAAAGATATGATGTAAGAGTCAAATCGATCGAATGCATATTGTTACGGATGAGACAATAATTATTATTCTTGTGATATATGGTACCGGATATGATTTATTGTATGTTTTCATTCATAAATTACAAGTTTAGTATACGTATTTCCAATTTACAGCGGATACTGTATCAAGAACGTCTTATTTTGAAACAAACCTAATGATAGTTCTTCAAGCAACTATTGAGTTATGCAAAGATACATACTCTGATGGAATATTGCAATACGTGACAATTGTGACGAAGTAGGGGATGTATAGATGGAATTGAAGACGACGACTAAGCGGCGTCGCCGGTGGCATCTAATTGTCTACCTTCTCTCCCATAATTTACTTCTTGTTTCAGTTTCTGTTTTTACAACATGCGTATTATGGTGTCTGTGATAGTATTCTGTTGTTATTGCGACCTGTATAATGACGTAACAATTCTCATCTTCGCGCGCACGTGTAAATTATTACAGACACGTGCGAACGCGTACGCCAGACGTGAGCGTTGGAAACAAGACATGTCGAAGTATCATCAAGTCAAATGGAATCAGAAGATGCGCCTGAGACGATGTATTGATTGCATCGTATAACCAGAGCAATTAATAATATAAAAAAAACAACGTATAATTCTCGAGACACAAACTTTAACTTTGGATAATTTTATTTAGAAACAGTCATGATAGGGTTTTATCGATCGTTTGCTGCAATGATGGTTATTTACTATTTAGTAGGCCCTAATGGTAATAAAGCTAATAATTGTGGATAGGTATCATAACAATTACAGTACAGTATTTGATGTTTTTCACGATCCTATCATATTAAATCATCATTACCGACGTCCAAGGGCTCAGCTCAGATTTTGGGACTGTGGTGGTGTTACGCGGGGTGTGAGCTATCCCCACCCCTCCCCCTTGGGGAACTCCCCTTTAGGTTTCCTTTGAGAGTGTCTACAGGCGAAAAATCCCCTCTAAAGCACGGCTCTTGTCCCCACTGGGGCGTTGCCGTGCTGCCGGGTCGTGCTGTCGTTAGGCCTACTGATTTGAGATGAATTTTCGATATGATTTTGACAACCAAATAAAAAAAAACGTCATTCCCATATTTCACGCGTTTTATGATGCATTTATTTAGGCCTTCAATATTTTCATCGTAATTGTCATCATCATCATCATCATCATCATCATCATCGTCGTCGTCGTCGTCATCATCATCATCATCATCATCATTATCTTCATCATCATCATCATCACCATCATCATCATCATCATCTTCATCATCATCATCATCATCATCATCATCAT
>JAOTQE010112098.1:0-13155 GCA_025631205.1 Nesometra sesokonis
CTCTATTGTCAATAGAGGGCGCCATTCTTCTCGGATTGGTCTATAATAGCAACCTAAATCATTCATGAATAATAAGGAAAGCAACAACTTCAGTAAACCATCGTACAATAAGCCAGGGCGTTTCCAACAATAAGGGCAGCATACATGAATATCATGCAGCCTCACCTATGCCTAGGATATCAAGAGCATTGCATACAACTGAAAAAAGAACAGTAATAAATGCATCAACATGCAATGACTGAAACAATCAACACTGGATTTTGATTTTATTTATTCTTTGCTTTGAGACCATCGATTTATTATTTACAGTTAGATGGTGAACTTCCACAGAATACATAGCCCAAAGTGCAGTTCCATGTATGCGCCTACTATTCTGGAATCCAACCAATCAGATCGTGTTACATTCTACTGCTGTTGCTGTGCGAAATTGCGCACACGCAATATTTTATAGAAGTTTCAAACTTATCAATAAATTAAAGTAAAATTAATCCAAATACAAAGACTTCGACAACAAAATATATGTGACATATTCAAATAATTTGTATGACAAAAGAATGTTATTGTTAAAAATACAATAATTATAAAACAGTTATGATTATTTAACTTGCATGTTTTTGGCGTAGCCTGACAAAACCAAAATAGTAGGTGCCTACATGGGACTGCAATTCTACCGTGTAGAAAATAATGCCGTAAATAATATATCTATGTTTGAGACTCAAGGTTAACCTACGAAAGTCCGAAATGTAATTTTTTTTCAGTATTGTCCTTCTGTTGGTGATTGGGCAGTACACCAAGAGACAATCTCTTACTCTTTCTGAAGAGTATACCAGGTTTTTAATGTGCACATGGAATCAATGGCTTAATGTTTCATCCGAAAGATGGCGTACCATTAACTTGTATTTCGCCCTCTAAACGAAACAAAAAGAAAGCGCTGTGAATTTGAAACTAGGGAGCAGCGAGTTTTCAAGATTCAGCCCACAATACAGTGACTATAACCAGTATAGTCAACTCAGTGGCGTATCCAGGGGTTGCTCAGGGTGCACGAGCACACCCCTTTGGAGGCAAAAAACAATAAAATTAGGATACAAATGAGAAAATCTGGACCTTGAACACCCTACCTTCAGAGGACTATACTGTGAGGTATAAAGCAACAACAAAATCATAATTGCACTATAAAGAGCATGCCAATGGGGTAACAATTGGGAAAAATGTTTTTTTTTTTTGCTTTTCAAAATCCAACCCTGGTTCGAGCACCAATTCCTGGATAGGCCCCTGCCTATGGTGACACTAGAATAGTCGTGGGGCATGACTTTAACTTGAGCTCGATTGGACATGAGAGTACAGGTTGAAAAATGTTAACGATAATTCATACAATATACATTAATGTTTAAGACTTACAGATGGTGTTTATTCTTTCCACAACATTAAATCAACTTACCCTCTATAGCCTTCTCTACACCTCGTAGCTTTGCCATTGCAATATGTAGTTCTGTTTGGTATTTATCTTGTTCATCAGCTCGGATTTCAACATCTTGCAGTTTCATCTTTTGCTGGTACTGTCTTTCTTGGACCTTCAACACCTCTGATATATGATCACTGTGTGCTGCTGCTTGTCGCTTCAATTGCGTTCTCATTTCTTGCTCATACTCGGTATCAAGTTCTTGTAACTATAAAATATAACAATATTATCACTTAAAACAAGTAGTACATTAGTAGCTTTCTCCACTATAAAAGAAATGAAGTGCCCAACAAAAACAAAACTTACCTTCTAAACAAAAGTTCCAGTGTTCAATCCTGGCTCCTCCTCTACTTAAAATCTCAAGACACATTGACTAGAAAACATGTTTCATCCAGTATTGAGATAAGCCTGGTTTTCATAAAATCACTAAGTCCTCACTATAGCATTTGTATTGGAATTGCTACGTGCAGCACCTAACACCTATTGGTAGGATCCAGATTCTTCGCAGGCAAATCAGGAAAACTGAATCAATTTCAACTCTACTAACTTGTTGCAGGGGTGGATTTGGAGGAGGGGGCTCAGCAAAAACATAGTTGTGCCTCCCACTTATATTAGAGCCGCCGGGCCCAAAATTTACCTCAAAAAGTAAAAAAAACGATATAGAGTAAAACCTATGCACATTTGGATTCGGGGAAGGCTGCCCCCCTTCCTCTTTTGCTGAATCCTAGATGCATCCTTGTGTCGAGATGATTGACCAATTATTAGTCACAATTCGGAAGGTTAAATTCAGCAACTACTCTTGCATCTCAAAGTGTGCACTTCCATAAACTGTATCCTCAGGGAACAGTTAAATTACATGGAACACTCTCAAACTAGTGAGCCGTGTTATTTCAATTAACTCTCTATTCTGATCAATTGTTTTGGCTAATTAACAACACGCTGTGTCCAACCGTTTGATCCTACAGGCACGGTACCGAAAATACAGCGCTCAATATCAGTTCTTTGGTCTTAGACGTCAAATCTGTCGTTTTTATGTTGATCTATTTTTGTATTTTTAAGCAAATATACAGCAATTGAAAAAATACGACTGATTGGAGACTGTCACCTATGTTTTAGATACGTTTCCAGTAATCATTCCATGAGATTTTATTAAATTTATACAGATTTAAGTCATTTTTTTAAAAGCATTGTGTTAAATTAATTACTTATATTTTAAGACCATATATTATCAAAAGCCACAAATGCACGCTATTGAGGTTTTGATATATTAAAAATTTAATATTTTATCTTTCAAATGATCCAAGTCCTGTGATCGAGAATTTGTGGCTACCTGGCGTTTACTGGACCCATGTTTCATCAAAGATGCCCATTTTTTGGGTAAATAACACGGCAAATTGTCGTCTTACTTGTATTCATATTGAGTTATTTACATAACCTGTCTGCTTCAAATATTATTAAAACTAATACTAGGCCTAATTATTCAGTAATATATTAAAGTGCAATATTAATACGTTTAGAGCAGGCTCTAGCCATAGAGAAAAGGGCACAGGCCTAGCTTGACTTAACATAGGCCTAGACCATTAGTTGAGGCCGCTATTGCTTATATGTTGATTACGTAATGTAATTAGCGGTACCGAGGAGTGTAATCTTTGATGTCCTGTTCAAGAGTATTCCATGTAATTTAACTGTTCCCTGGTATCCGTGACAGTGGGTCTATGCGGTGAGGAATTATAGGCACATATGGTAAGCAGGTTGAGTGTAGCTTAAAATAGGTCTTATATCCTTGTGTTTTCAACATCAACTGACCTGTAGCCTAAAATATGTCTTGTATGTCATCATTGCCTTAACCACCCAGCAATTCACTTGCCAGTAGCCTAAAATAAGTTATATTTGTCATAAATTTCATCTTTGACTCACCCGGAGCCTCAATTAAGTCGAATATGTCATCATATTAGCAACCAGCAATGTGTAGCCTAAAGTAAGTCATGTACATCACCTTTGTGCTAAATACTAAAATAGGTTTTATGACATCAATGTATTAATCACCACTAAACAATTTACCTTTTTATGAAGTTCAATCTCTAACTCTGAACGCTGCCTTTCTAGTTCTGTTGTGACAACCTCTTTGACTTTCTCTTCATCTTCTTCCTGTTTCTTTTGCAATGCTTCCATTAGTCTTTGTTGCTCCAACACTTGTTGCTGAATCAACTGCTTCTGTAGTTGCTCTATTCTACGGTGAGCGTGGGCGATCAAGGAGTTTAATTCTGATTCTGATAACTTCTTACCTGTAGTATATTAACAATACAGGTAATAAACAAGGCAATCATAAATGATTATACTCTCACCCGCATAGGTATAATAATATACAGTAAACCACTTGTTAACCTGTCAAACTTAGGGTGAAATGAATTTTGTTTAGAATAAGAATTGAGCTCAAATTGATCAGGAAAAACACAACGTACTGTTCTCAGAAAGGTTGTTTTGTTATTTTAAGACAGCAGCTAATAGATAAGCTGAAGTAGATCAACCCTGTTTAGTTTCTAGTTAAAATATATTAGAATCCAGAATTTATGTGGTACGGTGGAAAAGCACCAAATCTCAGGAGGACCTAGATACGGTCGCTTCTGACATTGTCTGAAAATTTGAAGTACATCGGCCAAATAGTTTTTGAGATATGGATGCAGACAGACAGATGGAGCTCATTGCAATACCCTCTCCCCACTTCATTGGGATGAGGGTAAAAAAAGAAAAAAAATATAAAATAAGTAAATAATTAAATAGAAGTCAGACTAAAAACACTCTTGACAATTACCACCTTTACAACCAAACTACCAGTGGTCATCATTTTTTTTTTAACTGTGGCCAAATGAACTCTAGAACTACCATCTGATTAAATAATGCATCAATTTTGGTTACAGTCGTCAGGAAAGGTAGAGGGCAGTGATTAAAATACATTCTTGAAGAGGAAATTACTTGTGCTTAAATTTCATTGCAGATTACAAGTCAAGTGTTTTTACCCAGTTGTCTAACTATTGGTTGATAACTAAATTGAATTCAGAAGCAAAAATTTTTTTTTTATTTCAAAGAAAATTCATTTGACATGTAAAGGTACTCTACAGCTAGTTTTTATTACTTAATAAATATTACACATTTCTTCATATATAAGCAGGTTTTACACAATTTAGAAGAATGATAGAAGCAGACCTACTTAAAGCTAGCTAAAATTAATCTCATAGGATCTGAAAAAGATGTAAACAGATACTTCGGTTAGATCATGTGACGCCCTTAATATGTGATTATCTACATATCCTATTCCATGCTGGTGATATGCGAAACATGGTACAATGTGTCTATGCTCCTTGATCAATATCACCAGTGTTCTAATTAAATGGAAATTTCTGCTTTGATATGTAAATAAAAAGCACAAGAGTAAAATCAAACCACTAGAAAATACAAGAGTTCTTTAGCTATTGTCTAAATTTGCAGATACAAGCTATAGGAGGTATCTCAATAGGCTTGAAACTAGTTCGCAAATCCAGATCCAACAAATTGGAGACATCATGGAGACTTCTCTGTTGGTGAGATGCAGTACAAGTTTTTACCTTTTTCTCCAAGTTTGACATCCGGCATTAAACTCTCTACTTCTTTTTTGAATTCTTCCTTCCCTTTCTCAACGAGTTCACTGTACTCCTGGTAAATCTGACCTTCCATCTCTAACGATGATGTCTGGAAATTTGAAAAAATATACATCACATCACTTCATAACATTTTTTCAGGTAATTATTCCTTGTCTAAAAGTACTCAAATATATGTTTTTTTTTAATGTAATATATGAGCAAGATGGTATCATTTCGGCCTGTCCACTGCAGCCGATAGGTGGCGCACGACCGTATTGTAAATCCGCCGAATTTGCACTTTAACCAGCAACCAGTGGTAGAATAAGGCAATAAAAATAATAACAAAACAAAATAGATGGTTGACAAGGTGATTGGTTTTGAGAGAGCTCCCTTTAGAGACCATGTCAAAATTATTCTACTGCAGTTGGTGCAGTAATCTACAGCTATATCTACTGCAGTTACTGTAGTGATCCAGTGCCATTATGTTTTATTTGTTGACTGTATCGACCCACAAGGTCTCATCTCAATATGTTGTTTTCAGTAATTTTCTTACCGCTACTGCACTAATACTGTTGTAACAGAATTACTGTTATTGTGTGTTAGTAGTTAGCGCAGCGGTTTCATTTTGGACTTCCAATCACGAGGTCGGTGGTTCGAGGCTCACTCCAGTTGGCTGTTTGTGTTCCTAGGACTTTATCGTTGTCTCTCTCCACCCAGGTGTATAAGTGGGTAGCTGGGAGGAACAAATGCCATATGCGCAGAATGCAGCTGCAACATTATGGAATGGATTGTATTCAATAGGCGTTTGTACCAGTGAATGGGGATAATAATTGTGAAGTGCTTAGAGGCCTTGGCAATAAGCGCTATATAAATGTAATGCTGAATAGAGCTGCAACATTAAGGAATGGACTGTATTCTATAGGTGTTTGTACCATGACTGGGGTAATAATTGTGAAGTGCTTGTGAAGATGCCTTGGCAATAAGCTCTATATAAATGTTACATATTATTATTATTATTATTATTACTGCAGTAGGAAATTGTTGACGTTTTCGTTTAATACCTTTGATATGGCTTTGTCCAATTCATAATTCATATTCATCAGATCTTCTTCAGCCTTTATAACTTTTTCTCCTAACCCAAACTGACTTTTAGTTTTCTTGCTTTCAGCAATGATACTACTTAATTTTTCAAGTTCCTCTCTAGTAAAAAAAAATAATTAAAAAACAATTATAAAATCTGAAGTTTCACAAATATTTATACAATGTTAGCAGATACTCTCTTAATAAGGTAAATTTTAGGTCACTTTGTGGGCAAATTTCTCAAACCCATACTTCCATACATAAAGTTTAACTTATGAGCCCACTAAATATTTAAAGATTATTTATTATTTTTAGAGCGATATTAGCAATATCGCTTGCAGTGCCACTATGATATTAATTCTGCTTTTCAGAGGAAAACCACTATATTATATTTTTATATTTCACATTTTAAATTATTGTCTGTATTAAATGTATTAAAGTACACAAACCACAAGTGGTGTTGGTAGTATATGAGTGTGACACAGTTGTTACATTAATGATAATATCAATGAAAATCTCAAAAGAAACCCAAAAACTTAGTTTTGATTTTCGTATGTCTAGAGGTACTCTCCTCGCAGTAGAACCAACGTGTTCACGTTCAAACTCGGTCGAAAAGAATGATTGGTATTCGTAGGGTTGTTCCATTATGGCGCCGGGGGTTTCCGGGATGTGCCATTATTTATTCTATTGTTTTTCGAGGGGTGTTCTTCAGTGTTCGGAGAACAGGCATATATGTCGGTCTTATGTAGGTAAGTATTCACAAAATAGACTTGACATATTAATGAATTGAAATATTTGGATCTACTTATCCTACTCAAGAAATGTTAAATTAATAAATATGAGGTAATAAGAAAGTTACATAATGGTTGAACAAATCTTGCAATTCAACCAATAAGAATATACATTATATTTGCATGCAATGCATGCTAAATTGAAATTCGTCAATGTCTTTAAATGCAAGTCGATGAATGTTTCTCTTAAAAAGACCCCCATTTCTTTTCCTTACAATGCCCATGAAGTCAGTCTTTTTTATACATTTTATTTAGTGCATGAATGTACGTAATCAGTGATTGTATTTTTTATATTTATACTGTATTATTATATATTTATATTATATTTTTACTCATTCCTGCCTGTAAATGGTGATTTGTCGCTGTTGGTTAAGAATGAAATAAAATAAAAAATAAAATAAATGTGACCTTGACATAACTTCTGGTACAATGTGATTATGGTGAAATTTGGCCGTTTATCTGGATGTCTGAACTAGCCATAGTTAGATATGAACACAATTATGACAAAATCTCAAGGGATTTCGTATTTACAACTTCAGAACCCTGCAAACATAAACTGGTTACCTTGCAAGATTTGTTGTTTCTGTGGCTGTCTTAATAGCCTCTATCTTCACATCTGCTGATCTCACTACATTTTTCCAGTCACTTTCTGTATCCTCAGTTACACCATCTTCCATAGCAGACTTCAACATTAAGGTGTGTTCCTGAGTAATTTCACCCACAAGCTTCTGACTCTCTATGGCTGCTAGTGTGACGGCCGTTGCTGTGTTCACTGCATCATCAATCAGTAATTCATAAGCTTAAAAATTAAATATTGTAATTTTTTTAATTAAGCAATATACCATTATTATAAACAAAAAAGTCATGAGGGAAGGTGGAGGGATGGGGTTATTTCTTCAAATTAAAGGAGCATTCCTTCCAGAAGAAGACGGTTCAAGAATACAGAGAAGGAGAAACAACTTGAAAAGAACGATTACACATTTGGGGCAAGTGATGGCAAAACAATTGTTGCACAGAATGTTACTGAGAAGTAAGCAAATAAACAACTGGGAATATAAACAAACACAAAAAGAATGTTTAAAGCTTAAAAAAGTGTAATATCACTCCATCAATTAACTAAATTTTTAATCTTGGTGGTTTTGTCACGACTTGCTCCATTTTAAGACAGCCAATTTCTTTTGTCATTTGTATGACAAAATGTAAAAGATTATTTGCCATAATTCATCAATTTATAACAGTACAATAATGATGTTTGTTACAGCTTATTTTTGCAGTTTTTAATTTATTTTTACACTAGTCTATAGTAGCTGTAAAGCATGGTTCTATCTGTTTTCAATGCAACTAAACCAAACATTCCTGATGATGACAAAATTTATGTCGAAATATTGAATCTTGTAAACCACACTGGTGTTCAGAGTGAACAACAGTTTAGACACCTGTAGGCCTAGTAAACAAGCAATCTATTAGATTCCGGCTGGGAAGATAAAGTGATGTCCCTTTATCTCAGGGGCATAATCTACATTGGTGACATAGTGGTGGATCAATGGAAAAATTATTAAAGTTTTTTTTCTCTTGTGCTAAGATCCGGGATGGATCTGGGTCTAAATCAGAAGATATGTAGGCCTTGTAAACAAGCAGGGGATGCAGATTTTTTAAAAGGGGGGATGGAAGTAGAGAGCCAAAGTTTTAGGGGGTCTGGGGCATGATCCACCGGAAAATGTTTGTATTTAGATATTTGAAAATGGCTTCAGGGACATGTTAAAGGATCAATTCTTGTCTTATGATTGCTAAACATTTTTCGTTTTATAGGCAACGATAATAATATTGATATATTTAACTTTCTGAAAGAGTGGGGGGGCAGAGCTGTTGACAAGGGGTCTATTACCTTCCAGACTACTAGGGATGTTCCTTTGACTCAGCAGCAAAATCAACTGGCTTTTACACAACAATAACCCTTTCCTCAAAATAGCTTTACTGTACCATACCTGCTGCATTAGCGGCTTCTTCTATCTCTTGATCAATTATCCTTTCTTCTAACTCTTTTGCTTTTCTCTCTTCATCATCTTTCTTCTTTGCTTCTTCCATCCTAACTTCATTCTCTGCCTTTCTAATTGCTTCCATTTCTTGAGCATCATTTTGTTTATCTGGTTTTGATCTTTCTTGCTTGGTAGCTTTCTGTGTTTCCTTTGGTAGTATTGGTTCAAGAACTGGTTCTGGTTTTCTCATCAAACTCTCTGCTTGGGTTTTTTTCTTATCAACAATTGTAAGTGGTTCAGTGTCAAAAGGTCTGCACAGAAAAACAATTACAAACATTAAAAAAATGACAGCGCTCCTAAGTCTCCAGGATTAGCCTAGAGTCTCCAGGAGTTTTGCATTATCTCTTGGGCTCCAGGAAATACCCAATTTTCTCCATGAATTTTTCATGATTACTTCCAGCAAAATAAACAAAAACATGAAATATGTTTCATTTATTCGGACACTAAATTGTATTTAGGTCGTTTGTCAATAATTGTATCAACAAACACCTTTTCATTTGTAATTAATCAAAGTATTGTTGTTTAAGTTATTCACATAATTTCATTTAGATGCCCATATAGTACCATCGTCACCAGTAAAAATTAACATGGATTAATGTCTGAAGACAGAAATTGCCTTTCCAAAAAAAAAACAATAGGGGAAAAAACTTCAGATTAGACTACAATCCGTTAAATTAGGGTCGGCAAATAATGTGCCAGGTAATTAAAGGCAACAGCATTGTGAAATCTTGGTTCCACTACTGCATCATAAAAAGTTCCCTTATATGCTCACAACTTAAAACCTACCCATCTTTCTTGCCCTCATTAATGTCATACATAAATGTGTCAAAAAGTGGGTTTAAAAATGGCCAGTTGCTCTCAACCTGTCTTCTGAATTCAGGATTACTTTTTGCGTATAAAACTGTGCCTGTTACAGCGCCACCACCAACCAACACTGAGCCACATATGATCTTGAATAATGTGCTTCCACCAGACCTGAAGGAAAACACAAAAAAGGAGGAAACTTTATAATGGGTAAAATAAGAAAAAATCAGAGTTTGCATTTCCCCAACCATACAGTAGGTGGCAACATGCAATGTACTGTGAGCAGGACATAAGGGAATTCGGATGTGTTTTTTGTTCCCAGCACCCTAAACAACACCCATTGGGATGAATAAATTTGTCATCGGCAGCAAATGTGTTAGGAAACGTCTAGAAGCCTGAAATTCTGTTCTGGAATGCTAGGTTTGTGAGAGTTGATGGTTTAGCTGGTGGAAACTACTGTGCTGTGCACTGAACCGCGACTAGCTGTTCCATGGTTCAATTTGGCGCCACTCTCCTTGAGTTTCGGCTGGGGGTGGAAATACAAGTTACTAACGCACCATCTATCGGATGAGACATTAAGCCATTGTACCCATGTACAACATGGCTCATGTGTACATTAAAGAACGCAGTGCACAAATGAGTAGGGGATTGTCTCCCGGTATACTGCCCAATTACCACCATAAGGACCCCACTGGAAATAAGTCCACTTTGGACTTTTGTCGGTTATCCTTGTTGTTCTACAATACTGAATGAATAAAATAAAACAATTCTTCAATACACCATCCCGCTAGCAAGTGTTTTCTTGAAACCATAGAATTAGTCTTAAGTTAGTTATACTTACTTCTTTTGTGGCACAGGCACTTCTGGTTTTGTGCACAACCAACATTTCTCCAATTTCACAGCATTTACTCTGTTTTTAGCAATTGTACTAGCCACCTAAAACAAAGATTAAATTACTAAAATCTATTGTCAAATAAATATTAATATAGTAATAGATCACACAAAAGGCCATGTGTATAATCTTAGTCTTCAGAGTTATTGAATAATATTATTCATGGTTAGATGTTGAACTTACTGTAACACTGTAGAATTTTAGTCCCATGTATGTGCCTACTATTTTGATTTCTTCAGCCTTTATCACAAACATGTAAGTTAAATAATAAAAGTTTTTCAATTATTGTATTTTTTACATTCTGTTGTCATGCAAATTATTTACATATGTCACATATATTTTATGTTGTCAATGTCTTTATATTCAGATTAATTTTACTTTTTTTATTAATAAATTTGAAACTTCTATCTTTGCTTTTATGAAAGATTGGGGGTGCAATTTCGACGTAGCAACAACGTTAGAACATAAAACGATTTGGTTGGATTCCAGAGTAGTAGGCGCATACATGTTAACTGCACTTTGGGTCTATTTATTCTGTGGAAGTTCACCATCTAGCCATTTGCTTCTGGCGCCCTCTCAATTTGCCTTGGTTTCTTAAAATATTGACCATCATTAAGGCCACTTTGGCCTCGGTGTCCCTTATTCTTAGTAATATGTGAGGATATGTAATTTGTACAAGATGTATTCTGGTGCCTTGTTTATATAAATCAGTGGTGCGTAAACAACAGAAATAAAATAGCATTGAGGGCCAATGGCATGATACTTTAAAAATCATATCTCCATGTAATGTGAATTCCTATGTGGATATTTCTTTTGGAAAAATATTTTAAAAAGATATATCTTCACCACTGAGTAGTCTGAAAAAATGTAAAAAATATTTTTGACCCATAAAAAGATTGTAAAATGGAAATACGAATGTTGAAGAAATTTTTATCTATTCAAAGCAAACCACGCAACTTCCAATTAATCTCATTTGGCAAATTATTTCTCTTTTTTTAGAACAATTAAACTGAAAATACGAATTATTGAATCACACTTGCATCATACAAAATACTGCATTACTTTACAATTAGTTGGATATTATTTCTAAAATGGTAAAAAAAACAATGACATCAGCCAAAATGGCTACTTATCATCTTCATTCGTCATACGGGCCTACGCCTGGCTTTTGTATTTTAATTTTTCAATCTTTCCCTTCCTTTGTATCAAATCCAACTTTAAACTTGATTCCCATCAACCATCAATAATCTGTCGATTCCATCAAGGTTTCCTTGAAAAATTGGCATTAGGCCCCATAAAAAAATTATTAGTTTAACACCCCTACACGCATCACTTTTGGGGAAATTCTGATTATTTTTTTTACTCATTTTCTATAAGATTGTCTTTTTTCTCTAGTCATATTCACTTGAATGCTTTGGATTATTTTCTTAACATAAATGAATATGAACGATTGTCCAGCTCACAACGATGTACACAAGTTCAACTAGGAATAGGTCTGCAATGATCAATACTCGCTGTAGGTTGGTGCGCTGGTATGGGCATTGTATTTGTGTGAGTCTAAAATAATGATGGAAGATCTAGTAGCCCAACGATTGTCATAAAAAAACTCCCGCCCTCATCAGTTTTTTATGCTTGGGTAGGGTAGTAAACTAATGTTATTTTTGATGGGCCTTAGTTTTTTGTTTTTTTTTTAATAACAGACCCACCGATTTTTTACTGATCTTGAAGAACTAATCTAATATTTTTTATGGGGCCTTATGATGCATGGTTGCCAATATAATGCACTTGTCAATTGTATTCCCAGCCCCTGGGTACCCGGGGACGGCCGGGACTTGCATCAAAATGTGTCCCAAAATTATGTATAAACACATACCTTATATTTATTTTTGGAAATCTTTTTGAGCCACTCCATGATTTACAGTATTTCTTTTTCTTCTTTCTTTCTTTCAATCTTTTACTTCGTTTTTATTAACTAATATCATTTTTATGAATAACACTTTTAAAAACCTATTCTTAATCATACAAATTTAACAAACATATTTACAACATATCACTTATACAAAAATATTTAATGTGTACAGTCAAAGTCTTCTTTAAAAATTATATCAAAATCTTCCTTAATGTTTCAAGCCGAGGTTAGACTGGTCTAGGCGACCTCTACAGACACATCAGATAGTCTCTCTTCATATAGGCTAGGCTTCTATGAATGGATGTCTTGTTCGAGCCAAGAAATCCTGCTTTTCACACCCAGTACCTTTGGTTTCTAAGCAAATTGGGAAGCGAATTACTACTAGCTTGGCCAGGGACGTGGGGACTGCTAAGCTGGTCGGGGAATTCGCCGGGGATTAGCTGGGTGTTGCAACATTGAAATAATGCAACTCGATGCAAGTCCTGGCCATCAAGTTTTACAGATTGTACAAATCAACTCTTTCAACTTTTGACAAATTACAGTATAAGAAACAAAACAACATTACTA
>JAOTQE010112109.1:0-21173 GCA_025631205.1 Nesometra sesokonis
ATATATGGCTTAAAGACAATATACAGTTCCTTTGGATATTTAGAGGTCTTTTTTTTAAAATTTATTTTATTTTTATCGTGTATTGACCTTGCCCCATGTACTGATCTGAAACGTATACCATGGCCTGGGGCATTTACTTTACCATTAAGAAAGAAACTAGTAGTGAGGCATTCATGGGATAATAAATGCTAATATTGTCTATTCTAAATCTAAACGGACATCTTATCTAATGAACTTTAACCACATAATTATATATATGGCTTTAAGACGATCTACAGTTCCTTTTTATGTGTAGATGTCTTTATCTTGTATCTTTATTGTGTATTGGCCTAGAAGTTGTCCCATGCACTGGCGTGGAACTTGTGCCATGACCTGTGAATTACATCCTTGGAATATTGATCCTGTGTTTGTCCTCAATATACCACAGCTTTACTTCATGATACTGCATCGTCACTAACAGCTACTGAAATGTGTTCAACACTAAACAATGAATCTGTCATTCTATAAAATGTTTATTTTCATTAGTATAGCTTGATACTTCGTATTATAATCTATAGTTGAAAAAGTGTCATCATCATCACTCATACATGGCGCTGTAACAGTATCGCCATATCTCAAGAGTGATAAGTTTTGATGCTAAATTTTTATTACATTAGAATATTTAATAAATAAAAATCAAATATTTGTTTACATACAGCGAGACAAAAAATAGCAGACAGGCTAGCCCAAGCAGCCAGAGGAAAACTGCAGCAATCATCAAAGGAACGCAATGTACAGATGGAACGACGCAAGAAGGCTGCTCTCTTCTTAACAATGATCAAAGATAAACAAGTTACTATGGTACCAGAAAGCATACTAGGTAGGTTCTTAAGATTCATTAATAGGGAGTTTTCAAAATCATAAAGGAAACTTAACAAGTCACCTTAGCTCTGCCTTTTTATAGGTGACATCAACGTCACCACCTGGGAGGACAAGGCAGCAGACCATGGTCAGTTGAAGAAGATCACTCACAGCAGTGCTGGAAGAAGCCTGTCTTTCATCAGCAATGGAGGCCCACCTACAACGTCATAAGGCTCCAAAAGATATTGCAATAGATCCGATTTAGTGTGTTATCATTGTGGACGGGTTTGTCGTGCTCATATTGGATTAATTTTGCGCATGAAAGCTTGTCATAGAAGATGAGGATGCCCTGGTCGACAGTGGCCGGCTGCCACGATGATATCAAACAAACTATTTCTACCCTATTCTATCTAAGAGAATAAAAAACTTAGTTTAGGCCCTAGTTAAAAAAAAGTGATGAAATAGGGAAAAATTGGGAGAAATTAAAATTCCAATAGAAACTGTTGGTTTCCTGGAGCCACCTGGGCAATTTTGGATACTTTGGAGATTGAACTAACTGATGCATAAAAAAAAAAATCAATATATTATCTTTTTTCAGACCCAGTTTCATCAAAAGACGCGAATAAAAGAAATTCAAGTCCTAATCCTCGACGTTCTTCCAACCATTCACGATCAGTCTCGCCAGTACGTTCGCGGTCACCATCCAAAACAATAAAAACCTCAAGAAGTAGGGAAACAAGTCCAGTGAGGAAAAAGAAGCGGTCACGATCAAGATCCCCAACCCCAAAACGCCCAAAGTCTCCATCATCTAGGTCATATAAAGCAGTTAGCAGGTGAGTGAAAAAGTTGAATGCATTCAAGTTGTAAAACAGAATTCCTGGAGATTTTCTTGTGGTTGTTTGTACACCCTTTGTAATGTGTAAACTTCATAAAATGTGTGTAAAATGTGTAAAACACCTTTGTTTAAACACATTGCTTATTATGAAACAGTAGTTTCTGATTTTTTCACTGTTAAGGTATGCCATTACTCTTCATAAAGAAGATTGTTAAACTTCACATTTCCTTATTTTCAACCAATATTTTGAAAAAATAGGCCAAAAACATGGTCTAATTGTGAAAGTTTTTCAAAACCTGGAGAATGTCCAGGAGAAAACTAAATTCCGGGAGAAAATTTGATAATTCCGGGAGCCCGGGAGATGATCCAAAATTTCTGGAGACTCCAGGACAATCCTGGAGACTTGGGAGCTCTGTGAATGACACAAAACAGAACATCCTACAGTACAGTCCTACAGGAAAATGTTTTAATACCTTGTTTCTTTGACTTTGGTCAAAAAACAATAAACACATATTTAAATCAAAATAATTATTTATTTTTATTCTAATCTCTAATTCATGAATAGTTTGCTTAAAAAGGATTATTGTGTTAATCATTAATTCAGTACAACTTTCTAAGTAAAAAAAAAATCTGCTTTTTTAGCTAATTGTAAAAAAATATATGTTGGTAAAACAAGACATAAAAAAAGTTTTAGCTTGGCTAATTCATTACAGCAAATTTTGGAGTTTGTAGAATACACATAACATATGGAACAAAAAAAGACTTCCTGATTTTGAAGAAAATAAGCTATGACATTAAACATAGAAATTAGAGCATTTTGGAAACTTTAATAATGACACCTGCCAGTATTAACAAAATGCTTGGCAATGATGCTTGTCACTAGGTAGTGGACAGTAGAATTGTTTTCAATAACCATATTTGACATTTATGATCTTTAAGAAAATTTGTCTCTAATCCGATATTTCCTACTAGGAAATAAACAATTACTACGCATCATCTGTGCATGCACGATGATTATTAATGTTATTGTTATGAGTGTTCACATGGTTGCCCTTGCAACCCATCTCCTATTATTTCAATTATAATTTTTATTTGACCATGTAAAATTTAAAATATTCATGTTGTTTATATTGTTCATTAAAGGAAATTTTTAAAACTTACACAAAAAAAAACAATTTCCAAAAAAGAGAAATACCTTTAGGATTTGCTGAACGTAAAAGGATTTTTTTGATATAAAAATTGATAGAAATAAAATTATACAAATTACATCATTAAAAAAATACTTTTGGGATACTGATAAAGTTAAATAAATACTTTTAGATTTGAATTTGTAAGAAAACTTTTTCTAGTCCAAGCATTATATATATAAAGAAAATACCATTTGTAGATGCCTTGTACAAAAAACAGCATTTTGGCAACTGTAAAAAAACTATCCATCATAATGGAGCCCATTCTGCAAATATTGTATTACTATAAACTGTAAAGTCTGGTAGCCTTACCATCCAACATTGGTTTCCTTTATTTGTATCCAATGTGATGCCAGGGTTTTTTCTTATGATTAAATGTTAGCAAAGCGTAAGTCACAAATGTCATTTCACTATAATACAAACTGTTGAAGTGCTATTTATGTTAAAATCACTATATTGTTGGAAATAGGGGTTTTCCCTTTTTTACGAATCAACAACTATTAAAATAGCAAGATCAAGTATCATTAAGTATTTCAACACAAGAATATCGTAGTGTTGTTTTGTTAACACTAACATTCAATCACGATTGTTTCAGACGAGTTATTTTGTGTACTAGAATGTATGATCTTCACATCCCCTTCATGTAAAGTAACAAGATTGGTATTATAATGCTAATGAAATTCCCCTCAGAAATGGTGATACAGTCTGAAAACAATTTTTATTTATTACTTGTGTTTCATTTTGCCAAAACAGGTCACATATTATCTCCTGTGACTTATAACATTTAGATCATGTTGTTTGTATAGAATTGATTACGATTCGATCTTTTGCCATGGCTAATGGGATAAATTTTATTAAATAAACAAAACGTGCATAAAATCTTCCAAAGTAATATTTTGCTAACTTATACCGTAGTCAAGGACTCTATTGAACGGAAAATTGAATTACCTCGTTGTTTTGATTTTTGCGACCTCACAACGACCTACTTGTTGATAGCTATTACTCAGCCGTAACTTGTTAAAATGTGCATGGTTGTTAACCTGTCACACGTTTCCCGTTTTGGTTTGTATATTTTGACAATGCCAGGATAGCTAGTACAGAGGGTAATGTAGGCCAGTTGTGGTCGGTGAAGACCAGTTAAAAGCAACTGGGTATGGATGGATTTAGGAAATACCCTCATCATTTGACCCAAATTCAAAGTTTTTTTTTTATATTGTAATTCGTTGATTGATTTTATTCTTGAAAATCTCCTTTAAAATTTGTCTTATTCATTCCTTTCAGCATGATAAAATAATTTAGGCTTTTATAACGCATTATGCTTAAAGCCTCAATGCGCTTAACATGAAAAAAAGTAGCAACGTGAAACGTAAACAGATAATTACCATAAACCTATACTTCCAAGAGAAGAAATACCAAAGCCCATGCAACTGTATTCTGTTTACCAGCAATTTAAGGATTGTAACCAGCACAATCATGACAGTCATATAGCAGTGGAAACTCTTAATCAGACAATGTGGAGTTGTTTTGGTCAGGGTAAAAAATACCAGCATTAGTTATGATTCACGCTTAGGGCATAGTATGTGTATTAGGATGTGTAACCATGCACCCTGGCAAGCTACATCTTTACTTCTAATGCAATTAATTTGACAGTAATTTTCAAATTTTGTTCTTACAAGTATTCTCAGGTGTATCGAATGTACTTTTTTGCCAAAATTTAGCAAATTTGAATGATTGTCAAAGTAACACTAATTACAGTTATATAATAATGTATTCCTTGAGGGATACTGAAAAATATTGTATGACCTGGGGCAAAATATTGTCCGAGTTAAAGACAAGTTCAATATTTTGCCATGAGTACAATATTTGTTGGTATAATAGGCATTTACAATATGATAATTTTTAATCAATTACTCAATGGCCCAAAGTTTACAACCGTCTAGCCCAGGAAGGTGTAACATTTCCACTGCATTGCCTTAACAAGGGCATATCAAGTCCTCGGGTACATAATAACTGAACAACTGAAATTTGTCATCATGTTTTAAATTTCTTGACCACTTAGATTTCTCAAAACATTCAAACACTAATAATGCTATTCTCCCTAGTTAACAATGGTTAACAAATGCATGGATCAGCTTATTATTACATGGGTAAAAAGTAAAAATTGCATCATCAAATAATTATGTTCATCGTTTATTGTTGCCTCCAATGATCTACTTAATTTTTCTTATTTTTAAACATTTTTAGGCATACAAAGAGAGATAAAGTAAACCATCGATCACGATCACCTTCCCCAGTTCCTGTCAGGAGACCCTCTCCTTTTCGGCGGGCAGGTAGTGTTGGAAGTTCAGTAACTAGTAAACCTAAAACAGAGTAAGTGAAATGTTAACTCATTAAAAAAACATTTTGTAATATTGTATTAAAGAATATTGTAATAAAGAATTCTACTGTTGAAGAGGTACAATGAAACGGATGTAATTCTGAGTGATATTCACCCCAGAATTGTCTACCCACCCTAAAGCTTATTTCATAGCTTTCCACCCATTCTAAGTGTCTGAAAAATATCAAAATACTGTTTTAAATCGGTTGACCACCCGTCCATCTATGTTTGCTGTCCATCCTTAGATTTTTCTAGGTAATTACTACAATACATATATCATTATTCATTACTTCAACACTTTGTGAACTCTTTACTACAAAAGACTTCAAATAATAATAAGCACAACATTTTTGAAAATTTCTGTCAGTCAATCAGGATTGAATTTTTTTGAGTAGTCTTTTTTACTGTATTCTACTTTTTAATTTGACTTAATTCAGTTTATTATGGGGATAACTGTATGCATTTCTTACAATTTTTGAGATACATTTATGTATATCTTACAATTTTAGTAATAATTTTATGTATGTAGCCTAAAAATCAGAAATGGTGAAAATAAAACTAATACAAAAAAGCCCTGACCCAAAACCCCACTGCAGTAAACTGGAGATGATCTCATAATTTTTCCTGAAGAGTGTACTACATACATATTGTAATTATACCAACAGCTTTATAAGTCATCTGAAAGAAAATTTACTATCAAATTGAAATTCACCCTTCTAACTCTCAAAAAAGGAAGAGTGTATGACTTAATTCTAGGAGTAGCTAAAGGTTAACTAAAGCAACATCTTAGAATGAGAGTTCTGACCTGATAAGTAGTCCAATCCGAGTTGTACAATGAGTAACTCGGGTAGTCTAAGACAATTTTCAGTCTGGTCTGGAGTAAAATCAGACAGCCCAAACCCAACAAGACGTTGTGTTGTGATGCCTCGTACGATGCTAAGTTAGCTTTTAGTTGTACTCTATGAGTTGTTTACGCTGAGTTTGTTAACAATACAAATTAAAGATAAGTACAATTCAAGATGTAATATATGGTTTCTTATTTTATTTGTAGATTGAAGTCACTACCATTTAGTACACAAACTAGTACATCGATCAAGCATATACCCCAAGTTATTCAGCCAGTACAGACATCTAAAAGTTCCACGCCTCCGCCTCCATCAACCCAGACCACTAGGTAAGTATATATTCCATTTCGGCACACAGTCAAGAACTGTCAAATACTATTTTACTCATAAGAGGCAACCCCTTCATAGGACAAACATAATATACATGATGTTTCCGCCCCTATGTGTCATAATGAGAATTAGGCAGTGGAGTTGTTTTTTAGTCGTGTAAAAATAAATCTGGGGTGGATTGCTATGAAATGGTTTTAAGTGGCAGTCTTAACTTACAAAATAAAGCCAGATTTAACACATTAACAGTCTTAGCAAAGTCACCTCAATTAGACCATTTCTATAAAACAGTCTTTCCTAAGACCACAGTATTTAATCACAATCATTTCCTAGTAACAGTAATTGAGGGTGCTATTGTAGGCTATTTTAATGACACATCATGCTCGATTGTTTACGAATAACGTAATACAAGTTTAAATTTTATGATAAGGTACACAAATAAATAATTTAAAATAACATTCAAGATGATTCCAGTAATATTAGAAAGGTTTTGATATCGCAAGCGGGAACAAGTATTATATCACAATTTTCAGCAGTTTTCAATTAGGTCTTGTCTCGTATCTAGCATCACATCATCACAGCAATGAATTTTTCTGTGTCCTAGAGTGTGTAACATTGAACTCTTTATATATTGTAGGAATTTTTGTGGAAAGGTGGAAGATTGAATGAATGAGATGAATTGATTGATGATCATCATGGTTTTTTATGCACATTGTACTACGGCAGTTACATTTCTTGCAGTCTAGCGATATTATTTGATGACTGACAGAAAAATAAGAATTTCTTAAAATGTTGATGATTCCCCACTTAAAAAAAAAGAAATTGTATGTGAAGCAATAAAGAAGCTAAAAGTATCAAATTAATTCACACCTTTTTTCTTTTAAACTTTCTTACAGTTCAGAAACAAGTTCCCAAGCAGATAAATCAGACAAGACTAATGTAAGTTTTCTTTTTTTTGTCCATCCAATAACAATTTTAGAATAAAAGAGAAGTATGTGGGGCAATCTGTATTCCCATTCACAAAGGTTGAAAGAACAGAATTACACTGGAGTCTCCAGGATTTCTTAAACTCTAGATTTTCTCCTGGAATCTGAATTTCTTATTTCATATTTTAAAATTAGGGCTAAGACTAAACTAAATTTTTCCTTTCATATGCAGAAAGTAGAGGTGGAGTTTGAGTTATTCGGTAAGCAGTAATGTATTACAACTATTCAACCAGTGTGAAACACCTTGTTTTTATAATAAAGAAGCAAGCTTATAAAATTAGGTACTATACGATGGTTATGGCCTCTATAGTTAATAAATACTCTAGGAGCTGAGTACACTTTTGTATGCACTTCTGTGTACCCTCAATCTCTTTTCAAAAATGGGTGTATATGGGTGCCTAGTTGAAAAAATGTTTGGTCACGTGATCTGTTTGAGGTGCGAAAGGTCCGCCATTTTGAAAAACAAGATGGCCGACCGACCTCGGCAAAAGTGGTCATGCATGGTATCATTGGACAGGGAATCATTTACTGAACATTTAATTCCATTACACCTAAACTCATAAGTGCCTAATTAAAAAGATATAGGCCATTTAATTAGTCACGTCACCCCAAACAAGGTCAAAGGTCAAAATTTTACCGTCACCGAATACCATCATGTTGGGTCAACTTTAAATTTCATCTATAACATTTAAAATAAAAATGAAAGTTTGTTCCCTCACACTTTTCAGAAGAGTGTATACTACTTTCTTTAATGTGCACATCCATATTGTATAAGGGACCAACAGCCTAATGTCACTTCCAAAAGATAGTGTGATATTAACTTATATTTTGACTCTCCAGCTGAAACACATGGATAGTTGTGATGTATTCAATCAACCCAGGGACCAGCAAGTCTCCATAGCTCCATCAATAGCACAGTGACTACCACGAGTTGAATCAACCAAGCTAAATGCCTATTACTATGATAAATTCCTCTGTTGCATGTTCAGTTTCTCATCCTTATCCTAAGGGTCACATTATATCTTTAGCAGCCAAATTACTATAATAAATTCCCCAGGAATTAGACTCCCACAACTTACTTGTAATTCATTTGTTGTAACATCATCAAAATGGTACTCTATACATAATGTTTCTTTGTTTATATCTTCACAGAAATTAAGAGAGAAGATTCGTGCAATGTTAGCTATGACGAGAGAAATTGGAATCAGCAAGGATAGCTAATAGTTAGCACCACCCATGAAACACCTATACTATCTGAATATCCATAAAATAATTAAATATTCATAAACTAATTTAAATACTATTTTAAGATTGTTATATTCATCATGTTTTATTCCAATAATTTTTTTGTGTTTTTCTTTCCATTCTTGGTTGTCTTTCAGTTCAATTGAGATTTGTTGGGAGGTATTTAGGACATTCTTGGTATACACATTTAGCTTTCTTATACTTTGAAAGTTCATTTAGCCCTACTGTACATATTCATTTTTTATGTAAAATTAAACTTTTGTCACAATCTCTGTTTAATTCACAAAAATATTACTGTTTTACTACTTTATGAAATAACCAGATGTTTTTTATGATAAAATATTTTAATGTGATTTTATAAGTGCGTGTAAGATGTATAAGAATTCAGGGTTTACGGATACCTATAAAAAGTCCAAATAATTTAAAACAAAGACTTCCATATGAAAACAACCTATACCTTAATTTTGAAAGAAATAATAGTTATGTGTACTTTTTAATTTAAAAAATGTTTAACTTGTATTAGACCAAAATTTAATACTGAGTGTAAATACATATTTAGAACAATATCTTAACATTTATTGCTTAAGTTTATGATTGAACCTTTTTTTTACAAATGTTTATTTTGATTTATGACCAATTATGTATAAGAACAAGTAATTATAAATTTGTTGATAACCAAATTTTATGTTCATTGTTCAAAATAACATAATATGCGTTGTCTTTTTGAAAGCATTAGTAAATAGTTTAATTACCATTCCAAATACACTGTGCTTAGATTTTGGACTTCCACTTTCCTAATTGATAGTATGTTAAGCCAAAATGTGTGTACTTTCCTTTTTCACGTCATCATAATCATTAATCTATACTGGTGCTTTGGGTAAACTTTTATATGTACACATGAATTAACATAAAATTTCTTTTAAAAATCTAAAGCCAACGTTTGATAAATGTAATCTTTCTACTTGTTCCTGTAAGCTAAGTACTCTTATTTTAGTTTATTAACATTTTCACTCAAATTTCAACATACATATCCTCATCTATTATTTAATTGTTTCTACTAAACTAATAGCTATATTATATACATTGTTTTTTGGTGAAAATTAGATAGTCTTGACCTAACTTCAATATTTTTTCCAAACTAAATATACTCTTTTGTGTATCAGAGTATTTGAGTTTTACTAATAATAATAATAAACTTTATTTAGTCGCAGTTACACTTGTTCACCTCAATTTCACTTTAATTTTGTTTGGTGAAATATAGGTAGTCTGGTCTAAATTCAAATTTTTCTCCCAATTTAAAGATGATCTTTTTTGTCATAATATTTTTTAATTTCACCTTTTTTGCTGAATAATAGCTAGTCTCATCTTAATTTATATTTCTACCGAACTAAATCATCTTTTATGTACTCAAATGGTTAGAATTTCACTTAATTCTTTTTGTGAAAAAAAAAAAAGAAATAAAACTTTGATGTAAATTGTCAGTATCATTATTTGTAAAGCATTGTTTTGCTGTGGAATAAAAACAATTATCACTAAAAATCAATATTAAAATGAATTTAAAATTAATTAAAATTTCTTTACAGACTGTGAACTACATTATGGGCTGCTAAGGCTAGGGTCACACTAGAGCATCAAGCTTACTATACTCGGTACGGTTTCGATTAAATGCCAGGCTTGAGATTGATTTTCACACTATGTGGATTAACTCGCAATTACTTGGATTGACCTGCAAAATCAGGATAAAATGTTAGTCTGGCCAGATCCATAGATGCTTATTTATGAAATATGTTTAAAATTTGAACAACAAATACTTGATATATGCATAGATATAAAAAAGAACCAACAATTCATAATCATTGCACACTCTTGCAATTTTTTTTCTCTAATAAAATCTAACCTCATGCATTGCTGATTGGTCATCATAATCTAACAAATTTCAACCCAGTTTACTTGATTATGGTTAACATTGGTAGTTTTCTGGGAGTGAGTGCGATTTCAAGCCAAGCATGAGTCAACACGTTGGTTTACGTTATGAAAATCTCAACCGCACCGAGTCGGACCATGCTTGAGGTTCTAATATTACCTTAACTTTATTTAAATACATTGGAAACACTGATTTATATATGTGTGGTATAATTGTAAAATTCTAGCCAACTTTAGGACTCAAGTTTGTAAATATATTAAAATATGTGTGAGAGTTTTTAAAAGATGAGGTGGGAACATTTTATATTTGATTATAGTGGGTGACAGTGAGTACTATGATGTAATGCTGCTGTTTTTTTAACGCTGTGTATGGATCAGTGATTTCAATGTATATAGCGCCCTCAAGCTCTTATGCCATGATATTCCACGCGCTAACATGCAGTAGAAAATAATGTACTGAATATCTACATGAATTCTAATTAACAGTTTTAAAACTTTTTCCTAATTATATTTTTCAATTTCAATATGTCTTTATTTATCCCAAATGCGGCAATTCATACATTACGGTTTTTGATTCCGACAAGAGTTTTGGTTTTAATACAAGACTAAAACAAATTAAATTTCACATTTGAAGCATTTTTTTCACTTGCTTGCTAGGAACAAATTCAAGATTTAGTAACACATTGATTTTTTATAAAAGAAATTGAAAATGACACAAACAGTACTATTTATTATAACATGTGTGGTGAGATTTGTTTTAATTGAAAAGATGAAAAACGATTTTAAATAGTTGAATTATATAGGAATTGAACCCTTTGACTTAATAGTATGCCAAATTATTATTCTTATATTGCTTGTTTTGGCTTCATTTCCTTAATTGAATTACATTAATATCGAAGATCATGTTATTGTTTAGAGAATCTGTCGACCTTAATTCTTTGCCAGTATCTTTTTCTACTCGCAACTTGAATTTAATATTATTACGGGTATAAACAAATTGGTTGTATGTTGTTAATTAGTAAACATAGCTAATATACTTGCGCATAGATATTAATGTATTTTTGTTACAATTATTTTTTTTAATGAATAGTTGTGGAAGCACAATTGATAACAAGTTGTAAAATTAGAACTCATAAACCAAAGATATTTTGTCAGTAATGTTGTTCAATGACATAATTTTGTATGATTTGTATTCAAAGTTTCAACAGTCAAATTTAGACTTTACAGTTTTATAAATGACTTATTGTAGGTATCCGCAATTTCTAAATTCTTAAACATGATCCAGACAACTTTGCCTCCCTCCTGCTTTGCCTTGCATTTAAATGTTTCGTTTGTTGTATTTGTGTATCTAAACTTTTAACATCTGGTATAATTTCTGTGTAGGTTAAGCCAAACATGTAATATTTATCACATAGATTAACAGAGATTGTGGTAATTTAGGAAGTTTACATTATAATCTATTTAAAAACAAAATTGTACAAGTCTATGAATATTTTAATTATTTCCAAACAAATTACAGCATGTTCACATAGTATGAGTGTTTATAGTCGTAAACAAGTTTTCGTAACTCAAAAGCTCTGGCCCCGGCACCCACTTTAATTTGATAAAATCAACAGCTCAACCATGAAAAGGGTGCATTACTGTAATTAATCAGATGGTCGCTTCTATAGCTCTAGAATTACAATCTCAACGCTAAGCATTGCCCTCTAAATTATGATGATTTTAAACTTAATTTTCAAACTGGGTGTAAAGATAGTCTGGTTTTTATCTCTGAATTCTCAAATTGTGTGTGATCGGATAGTGGGGTACCTTAAAATTATTTTGGAAATTTATGTTTAGTAAAGAAACTTTGGGTTTTATGTGCTTAAAGGTTCAGGATGATGGGGTTGTTGCCGTGAATGACTTGAATACTGTAGTTTGGCTTCTAGTCACTGTATATGTTTAACAGGGTTTTGTGATGAGCCGTGGATAATCGCCACATACAGTTGGTAAACTGCAACTCTTATATGGCAACTGACCAAGAAATATATGATGGTATATAATCATTTATTGTTCAGAAGTAATAGAGCAGCCTTTATTTTTTTAAATGAACGGGTAATTTTGTAGCTGCTCCTATGTTACTTGGCGTATGTAAAGGAACTATAAAATGGAGTGTGGCAGTGTGTGATAAAGGCATTTGCTTCTCAATGTCAAGGATCGTGTATGATAATTGAATGTGTTACTCTAACTATGGGGCTGTAGCTCCATGCTCTAACGCATCATCTCATTTGCTTTTGTTTTGACTTGACTGCACATATAATTCTCTCTAGAGGGCGCTGATGTGTGATGTCAATAGCGACCATTCTTAATTCACTTGCACATAGAATGTTAAACTCATAAGTAGCACATTATTTTAATTGAGGTCGTTTTACTTTTAGCAGTTGGTATTGTTTTTCCAAGTCAGCTTAAAAGAAACTTACGAAGTAGTTTAGCAGAGAGAATATTTCTTTACATGATAACCATAACAAAAATCTTAAAAAAAAAGTCAGCTAAAAACTTAGATTAGATTACAAGATTTTGGATGATTATTCAACAACAGAGTTGTATAAACAACTAATACTATACAATATAACATGGCTCAATATATTGTACAGTATTTATTGCATACAAATTGGAATAGTTTTTATGGGAATATCATTTTTTTAACCTTAAAAAGACATACATTATTAAAAAACAGTTAAGTTTCTGATTTCTTTGACTCAGTATAAAAATATTCTTATTATCTAAGAATGTAATGCAGGCCCCTAACTTGGGGTTTTTTTTAGGGACTCTGGTAAACCACAATTTTACAGAGAACCTTTTCAGCAAACCCCTACCAACACTTAAAAAACAACACAGAAAAAAAAACTTGCATGTTTTTATGTCCATAAACATTTTTTTTTGGATTGATTACAAAATTTTAAATTGCAAAAACTTTCAAATTCACACATTCACTATTTAAAAAAAAAATCAAGCCTTTTTGAGACCTTGTTTCGCAAAATTGTTTTGGACAGTTCACTAAAAACAGGGAGGAATAAAATAAATATTTTAAACGACTATTAACAAAATGCTTGCATTTTCAGCAACATATTCCTAAATCTGAGGTTGGAAGATACTATTTTTTGTTTAATTTAAAAGTTGAATTAAATATGTCATTGGCTTTCCTAACAGGCCAAAAAATTAAATATTTTTATTCCAGGTTTAGGATTTGTGAAACAAGTTATGGAAACATCTCGCCTTTCTTAGGTGAAGTCTCCTAAAGCCTACTCAGAAATACCCCTAGGAGGCTGCTGGCTATAATAGGCCTTTAATGAATTTTCATACTGAGCAAATGTTTATTCTAATGGATGTGTTACATACTTTCTGGTAACAAGTTATTCAACTATAATGTTCCTTTACAAAAAGGAAAAAAAGAAAAAAGTGTTGTAACAACATTAACAAAATGTTTTGCTGTAGATACAGTGTCGTGGTGGTTAATAACAGTGTTATACTAGCTTACAGGCTGTGACAGCAATGTCTCAGTTGTGAGACAGATTCTACTTGATTCTATCAAAGGGCTGTATTGCACTTGAAACATTGAGTTAAAAACAGAACTAGAGTGCAACCTTTGTATTATATTTATGCTGAACTAGATGATCCATGAGAGAGGGTAACATTTGGTGTAACTGATGACAAATAAAAAATAATAATTGGCAATAAATAGAAACATGTTAAGCATCCAGAAAAAAAATTGATTTAAAAAGTTCAATAAAATGCCAAAAAATAAAATATAAGAATAATTCTAGGATGCGGGCAGTCCATTGTCCTACTGTGTATGTCCTCATTTTACTCTCAGATAATGGTCCCACGTATGATATGATTTTCTTAGTTTTGCAATAATATAATAAATGAGTGCTCTAGTTCTCCCAAACAACTCCATGATGTAAACTGATTTGAGGGCAAAATTTCACTTCAAACTTGTTGGAGGGTAAACTTTTTTAGAGGTTTCACCCCTTAAATGAAAGATGCAATACAATGCTTTTTAGTTTCAACAGATATACATCGTAATTTTAAAGAATACTATTATATACCTGCCAACTCGCGCACATAATGCGTCTCATGCATTAGCACGCATTTTGAATGTCCCGCGCATGTACTGTATTGCTATTCTCATGCATGAGATGAATTCTCCGGCATTGGGCAATGCATCATTTTTTTCTCACACATGTAGAATTTTAAGAAAAAAATTAACTAATAATATAGAACAAAATACAATTAAAATGACCTCAAAACACTCAAAATTGTGTTATTTAGCATGCATGTCGGAAATACTATAGCACGATATTCATGCAATTTTTTTTGCTTTTTAAATCCAAATTGTGTATATGAAGACTGGCGCAAACGGAAACAATTTTTCTCATGCACTGCAGTAAAAAAAAGTTGGCAGGTATACCGTACTAATGTATCAGTCCCCACCCAGCATAACAGATATTAAAGAATACCTTTTTGTTTTAAGTTCTATTTGGTCAACTATAACAATTCAAGGTTACAGTACTTAACCATTTTGTCACTGTTTGATATTGCTAGATATATTGAATTAATCAAGTTTGATTGGTTGATTTAAACAGCAACAATGCGTTGCTAAGATATGATTGGTCCGATATATAGCAGAATGTACCCATTGGTATTTTAACAGTGAAAGTGATTTTAACCCATTCTTCAAGCTACTTATTCTTAAAACCAAGTATGGGGAAAAATGCATGTTTCCCCCTGTATGCTATATCGATAATCTGATAAATATTAAAAACACATTTAATAATGTCCGTAAATTATTAGTGGATATTAAGATTGTCAATAGTACGGTAACAAGTGAATGTTAATAAACTTTCAATTCAAGCCTGTATGCAAGGTCAAATGTTAAAATACTGGGAGTAATGATTTGGCCCTAGATCGGATCTATGGCTAAGCTACATAAGAGTCAATGCAGACCCCTTTTTAGACACTGGTTAAAAATGATGGACCTGTTTAAAATAAAAAAGAAAATGTATAATAAATTGACTGCCTTACAGGTTTAAATTGCGATTCTTTACCCCAAATTGACATTTAAAATATGCATACAGGCCTGAAATTCTCAGTACATTTTTGGGGGTTATAATGGTTATCTATGCCATTACATGGCCAGTGTTCCCAACTCTTTATTTTATTAACTCCCCTATTGTTGACACAAAAATAAATGAATTTATCTCCCTAATTGTTAGTGTCTGTTGTTTGATTTTGTTGCTCTAATATGTCTAGATATGGGGGTGTTAGTGGTGGTTGGTGGAATATTTTAGTGTGATACACCCAGGAAAACCCATTTGGAGACTTTGTTCCAATGGGATCCTTCTGGTGGTGATATGTCTAGTTATGGTGGTGTTGTTGGTGGTTGGTGGAATATTTCAGTGTGATACACCCAGGGTAACCCATTCACTTTGTTCCAATGGGGTCCTTTTGGTGGTGATTAAGTAGCACACCAAGTGACAATTCCTACACTTCTGAAGAGTGTATTGCATTCTTTAACATGTACAAGAGTCACGCTAAAAATAGAAAATAGGCAAGTGTCAAAACAGGCTACCAGGATCATGCAAATTGGGGAAATAACGTTTTTCTTTTGCTTGTCAAAATCAAACTGGCAACCACATCTACTCGGACCTTGGAAAGTGCGCCCCCTTCGCTAGATCCTGGATGCGCCCTAAATTTTTCTGAAATAACAATCATGAACAATCCCTGTATTTTTGATAATTTATTGTATTAGTTCACTCAGTAAGGATATCACAAGGGCTGTTCCAAGCATGGCTGCCATCTCTAACAGGGAAACTTACAGATGGTGGTCACTGCCAGTAAAGTTATCAATGTCTGTAAAAAATTGTCTTCCAAAAAAATTGGCCAAAGGCTAATATCTTTTTCTCTCTTTTTGATTGTCAAAATACTGCAGACTTCAGGGTGTATCCCAGGGACAGATCCAGAACTGAATAGGTGGTGGGGTGCTTGAGGTCCAAATTTTTTTATAAGTTTTATTTGTTTTTACCTCTGGAGGAGGCATCCTAAGCACCCTGCAGATCTACCAAATCTCGGGCATTCCGCATGAGACTTGCTCATTGAGGGTCCATCTCACAATCTCACATATGGCAACTATTTTTCTCCCACATCGGGACCCTCCCGCTTATAAGGAGCAGAGCTCACAAGAAGTGTTCCCATTTGTCTTTCAAAATGAGTAAAAAAATAGTCACTGCACCAGGTCACACCATTAAGTTCTAAACATTGAATAACTTCCTATCTTGGGAGGGGGAATCCCCTCCAAAACCCTTCCCAGCTCGGTCGCTTTGTCCTGGTTCACCATACCTGCCAACATTTGTAATCTCGAAAGCGGTAGGCCGTCTGGCCGTCGCCAAATTGGTCGAGCGCAAGTGCACCAGCGCCCTCGTCTTGCCGCATTTCACTTGGACGAACAAGAAAAAAAACGCCATTTTGACCTGATTACCGTAATCGGGGAAATTTAGGCTGTAAAAGCTACCTTTTGGTGCCAGTTCAGTAACTATTTTCGTGTTTTTTAGGGCCTTTCACAGTTTTCATTGTGTACATTTTTATTTTGGTATTTAATTTCAAAAAGCGGTAGGATTTCCATGCAAAATCGGTAGGCGGTAGGAAGGTCGAAAAAGCGGTAGCCTACCGCCAAAATCGGTAGGGTTGGCAGGTATGGTTCACACATGCCGAGTCATGAAAATCTCACTCATGAATTTTTTTTTAAATTTGGCGTCTCTGATCCCGCTGAATACAACACTGGACTTGGCACCTTGCTTGACTGGGAATTAGGTAAACATCGTCTAATATTGTGCTATTCAGTTTCTGTCAACCATTAAAATGAAACTCTACATCTGTCACTGCCACCTTAGGCTGGTCCAGACTATCAAATTTTCTTTGACAAAAAACATTTAGTATACCTATACCCATATATGGTAAGGGTATGTCCATGTATGGTGATGATGTGATGTCATCATGACCATATACTGTATAGGCATCTCAATTTTATGTCAGAAAATAAGCTCAATCCAGACTATCAAATTTATTTGACAAAAACTTTGATGATGCCCATATATGGACTTCTGGCTTATGAGCCATAGAGCTTTGTCTCTTTAGAAGTCCCATACCATGTGGTTAAATAAATAAATAAATGTATGTATGGTCATGGTGTGACATCATGACTATATATAGGCATGTGAATTTTTGCTATTAAATCTGAAAGGTTGAATCTTAAATACTTTTATCAATAATTAACATAAAAAGTAACATTCAATAAATAAACATTTCCAGGAGCTATCAGTAATGAATAACATATATTTGTTTTTTGAGGTATTTCCAGGAAATCAAGCACACGTATGAACCCTGATTTCATAAAGACAGTAGTTAAATATTACTAATAATGTAAACATATTTCAGCATATCAAAAATGATTAATGTAACAATAAATATTAATATTAACTTTAATAGGGAGAAATACATACGTACTAAGATACCAGTTAAAATATATCCACATATATTAAAGTTAAAAACATGTTACTACAAATACACCTAATACTGTACATTTTCACCTTACGTCGATCTAATTTAATATTAGATGCATAGTTACATATTAACCTAACTTATTTTAGTTTATTTATAAAAAAAATGGCATCTAAAGTAACACAACAGCAAAATAAGTAGCTGAGGTAAAAGTAAAATATTAAAGCATTGAAGAAACTATTGCAGATACATCTAATTTAATAGATACACAAGTTAAAAACAAATTTCAACTAAATATACTTTATTTCAGATATTTATAATAATAAATACATGCTGTAAATTCCCAAACTTCAGGAAATTTATGAAAATTGCGACATTGCAAATACACATAATACATTTCCACTTTATAATTTAGATCCATAGTTACTGTAAATATTAACCAAGTGTATTAATAAACAAATATACCATTAGGGCCCGTTCGGGCGAGAATCGGAAAAAGAAAGATAGGGTAAAAATCCGATTTTTATCCACGTGTGGTATGTCCGTTTGCGCAAAACTCTGAATTCTAAAAACGCCGGATGACTAGCAAAATAACTGATGATACAGGCGATATTAATTCCAACCATTGTATTTGTTTTCCAAAAGTCGCTCAACGAATCCGAGTAACTTTACTTTACACTATTGTAAATGTTTTTACTGTACTGATACTAGATTTGCTAAAATAGTAATCACTGCAATTTTACTGGACCAACCTTATCCACTATCGTCTCTAACAATCTCCAATGGCCCATGCTCCAACAAATAAAATGTATTGAAATTCATATTACGAATATTCCTTACTCGTACAGAAGGAGTCTACTAACTCCTTGCTCGTATTCAACTATGTTAAAATCGCGTAAAACATTTGTAAAGTGATTAAAAACAGATTAAGTCATAAAAAAGGTTCCCCAATGCGAAAAATATCCAGTTAATTGCAGGGTTGGCATATCAGGCTGTTTCTGTGTTAATCCACGGGCGGCCTGCAATAAACACCCGTTCGGGGGAAACCAGGGTTACTTTTAACTGGTAAATAACGGTGTAAAGCACTGGAAAAAAACTTGCGTGAACGGGCCCTTAGATTCTAAAACCTTATAGGAAAAATTGCTATCCTTACTACTTTTATTTATGAATAACACAATAATTTCTACTATAAGTAGAGGTAAAAAATACAGCAAAGAAAACTTTATTGCACCTACATCTAATTAAATAGATGAATAGTTAAATAAAACAAAAACATTTCAGATATCATAACAATAAATACAAGTTTCAACTTTGGCACTAAATTACTGGTACAGTATAAAACTCCTTGATATAATTACATACAATGTTGAAAATACTTCCTACAGTACTTCAGATACCTAAAGTATTTGATATTAAAGCAGAAGACATTATTGCTGGTAAGGAATTCATTTGATACATAATACTAAACAAAGATAAATGGTACAGTAAAATCTTGTACCAGTAATTATATTTATGTTTCAACTACACACCAAAAAATATTACAATAGGAAAGTAGTTTGGTGTTTTGTCTTAATAACACAACATTTCTAAACTGTTGAATGTGAATCACATGTAGTTTGACATTCAACAGCCATGCCATAATTCATTCATTAAAATTACTGTACAGTAAACTCTTTTAGAACTGATCTCTCAGAAAACTAATCCCACAAAACTGGAACCAAGGTAACCGGGTTAAATTTTTCATGAAAACAGTGGAAAACTGAAAAAAATTGGACAGAAGCATGGTCAGTTTACAGAGGGTTTACTTTAGTACAGTATAATAAACTTGCCATGTGGAAAAAAGGAAGTTGAAAGTTTCAGGGTTTACAAAAAGTAAGTAACTTAATACACATAGTATTATTTTAAAACAAAGCACAAGCAGCTACAGTCAAACTTGCCTAAGGGTGTGTCAAGATTCACGAACGGCTAAAGTGAAGCATAGAGTAAGCTAGCCACAAGCTAATATGTGGCCCGACAACTAGGGTGTCCAGATACAAGGCCAAGCATTTTAAAATTTGCCATCAGTGACTTTAAGCAGTCATGCGTAATTGATTGGCCAATGAAGACGGACTGCAAATTTTGATGGATCAACAAATGACACAATATCAAAATCAAGACGAAGCTCCATAGCTTATGCTAATCTGGAGTTTGCATCACAAGTTACGCTTCAGATTAGTACAGTAGTAAGTTTACACTAATCGCCACCTAGTTCAGACAAGAAAAATCATACACTGCATGTTACGCTCTGTGTAATTGTCGAGTCTGAACATACCATAAAGTCATGTGAGTTACAAATTTTTAATGGAAAACATAACATTTGGCATGGAAAATAGGTTTGATTTAAAATTATTAAATCTAAGCAACTTTGACTGTACTACACTGCGATAGGATTTATGTACTCTGGGTTTATAAACCCTAAAACAATTGAAAGAATATTCTAGGTCAAATTTATTCATTTTCTAATGGCACTTAATCAATGTCTTGCCATGCCTGGTTAAAAAAAAAACAAAAATTAACCTCTGGAGTTTATGAAAATAGCTGTTTTACCTCAACTAAATTTTAATATCATGAAAATTCCAGGAACAATTAGCATATTTCAGGAGTCTCCAGTACTGGAAATTACATGTGGTTCCAGGATTTTCAAGGAATTCAAGGACGCATATGAACCCTGTGTACTGTATTATTTTCCTGTGGTACCCATTGGTATGACTCTTATATTGCACATTAATAAAAATGTTAAATACCTACCTGTAAAGCTATATACAAGAACCTTATGACAATTGATCGGGATCGTACTAATGTTACGGTCTAACTTTCTACTGTGAATGCCTTAAATTTCTTTGTTGCCAAAGCTATTGTTTCTGTTACTGAATTTGTGGCAGATCCAAGCCAAAGAAGGCATAAGTTGAAAAATTGAAAAATGAGTTATAAATTATGTAACTACACATTATTATGTAACTACACATTATTATGTAACTACACATTATTATGTAACTACACATTATTATGTAACTACACATTATTATGTAACTA
>JAOTQE010112110.1:0-13153 GCA_025631205.1 Nesometra sesokonis
ATTCCAAAACCCAAACCAATGTTTGGAATGTGTGTAACATGATTGTCCTTTCTTGATTGTTCTTTTTGTACAACGTTTAGTGGGATTCACGAAATTAAGCGTTTTATAAACCCATGATATAATTATCACCATTGCTAATTCCTCAGTTCCCTTATTGTTACTATTCTTACGATATTGTTTCTACTTAGTGTGAATTCCACGGCGAAACATGCGGAAACGAAGATTTTGACCATGTCTTTACACATCTTGGGAATTGCTATACTTTTAACAAATACAGAAATGATTCAGCATTAAAATACTCAAAGAGAGCAGGCGCCGGTAAGTCTTGTTAAAACTTGCAACTATAATTGTCAACTTTACCTAAAATAATAATAATAATAATACTCAAACGTTTATATTGCGCCAATTTGAACTTAATCATCAAAGTCACAGAGTGAACTAGATGTAGACTTGCCCCAAGTCTGTATATTATATTTATTTCAAGTGTTTAATGAAGTGCGCCACCAACGGATGATGATGTTTTACTGGTGTGATGTTTGTCGTTTGATCAAAACATCAGAAAGGTCTGAAGATTCACTTGCTATGGAACGCAATGGGTGCTTTTAATCGTCTTTCACAAATGAAACCGAATCACCGTCTTGAACCAAGACTAGACCAGATGTTGCAGATTGTTTTTTTCTCCGCTAAGGGTCACGTATGTCTGATGCAGCTACTATTAGCGCACATCCTTCTGTCCACGACAGGGATCGTGTATGAACCAGTAGGCCTACACCGGGGTATCACAAAAAGTAAATACTGAAAACAACATGTCAAGTTGACGTATGTGTCACTACAGTCATCAAATGGAGCATGGCACTGGATTACCGCAGTAGCTGCATTACATTACATTACTGCAGTAGCTACAATAAAGTAATTGTGACACGGTCCCTTAAGTTACTGAGAATATCATCACTAACCGATGTATTAGAATGCATACACCAGTTCTTTATGCCATGGTCAGTAAGATATCGATCAGCAAACTATAAAAACAAACCAATGTTTATTTGCCAACTGTAATATTATTGCAACAATATATGTGTGGGTATAGTACAGTGAAATGATTTAAAGAGCACGTTTTATTTAATTGTGCATGTTTTAATGTTTGTATTTCTCATGGAGATGGCTACTTTAGACCATACTCAATGTTTGATGTTTAATTTATTCTGAATTCACTTAGTTTTAATAACAATTGTCACACATGGGAATCTCGAGAGTTCCAACTGTCAACAGCGAAGTTAATCATTTCAAGGGGTGTAAAACGCGCATAATCTGTTGTTAGGGCTAAAATCAGCTGTTTAATTTCTTCCAAAAGCATCAAATTGTATATTATAGGTTTGCTGCCCATAATCTTCCGGATCAAATAAAATATGAATGTATCTTCTGAACAATTTGACACCAATTTCATATGTCTTATGATCAGTAGTTTGAAGATTCAATTCAATTCAATTTAAAATAACGTTTATTAACTTCCATAAGAAGATACAATTGCATGTATAATTCAAATTTAAAAAAAACAGTAATATTGGCTATAATGTATGACTAAAATAATATGAAATAAGAATAGGAAGAAGGCAAGATCCCGAGAAGATTTGACAAAAATCTTGTGGAGGGCAAGCCTAAAGACATGGACAAACATAGGGACAACACAGTACAAAGGATACAACATGGAGGACAGGGCAAGTGACAAGACAAGTAGGTCAACATAATGGGTTCGGACATAAATGAAAAAGAAGCAAAGGAGAACTAAGAAGAATGATGATACAATGAGATAAAATGTTGTTTTGTATTGAATAAAAAGATTTTTAGAGAGGGTGAATTTAAAAGGGATGGATGTAGGTTATTCCATAGTTTGGGGCCAGAGAAACGAATATTGTGTTGGAAGTGATTAGTGTGATGTTTAGGGAGATGAATTGCAGACAATGATCTTGTATTGTAGTCATGGAGATATGTCATTTACATCAGAAAGTGGCCTCTATTTATATTATAAAACTTAGTCAAACCCTGGAGGTATATTTTGGCAACCGGCAGAAATCGAAAGCATGTTTGGGATCTACATATCTTTTGTGTTTTGAAAGAAATTTAACCAAAATATCCCTAACAGCTCCCAATCTAACAAAGATTAATTTAATTTAAAAATCACCGTAAATCAAAACCTTACGCATTAGAAATACAATATTACACTCTTTTTACAAATATAATTTACTTTCATATTGGCCTACGCCTATGTCATTTTTGATTAAACATTATTATAAACATGTTATAATACACTTTTATGATAGTGATCACCACATTAATATAGAAAACATGATAACATTGTATATGTAAATGTATAATGTGTACGTGCGATATACAGGGGTAGGCCTACAGTGAATGGCTCTCTCATTTGGTACATTTTGCAACAACATCCATCAAGTAATCTTTGAACATTGAGATAAGCCTCGTTACAGTTACTGCACCTTTCCCCAAGAAATATGCACATAAATAATAATGATAATATGTTAGTCTAACTTTAATTTTCCTAATGTATTTCACGTGTGTTCACGTTTCCAATAACCATACTCACCATTATATTTCCCCAGAATAAATAGACTATGTCGAATAATGTGCTATATTTATTAGTCCTCTTTTGCAATTATTTCTCGCTTGATGTAGTTGAACTGGAGGGAATATTTAGCACACAGCCCTGGCGTTGCAATAATACACTAATTAGAAATTAAGCAGGTCTAGTCTGTTTGTCTTTTCATCATTTTTTTCAATATTTTACACAAAAAATATTTTACGAGCTGTGGAAAAATACTGAACGAATCGAAGATGAGTTCAATATTTTGCCACAGCGATTACAATATCGTTTGGTATCCCATGAAATTAGGCATTCAATACTATAATTAGTATTCAATAATAAACCTATATATTTACTTGCGAGTTTAAAGTGACCAGGGCCCAGTAGCGGCGCTCCGGGGGGGGAGGCTACAGCCGCCACCCCCCCCCCCCCCTCGTCCGGGAGAAATTGAAGGTTCGTCGGACGAACCTCTCTTGTAGTGTACTTTCGAGGTCCAGACAAGCCCCAACCCATACCATAAGCGCCGGAAATCCACGCGGAATACGACAAAAACCGTTTTGTTTTGTTTTTTTTTTTTCTTTGCTTGTCAAATTAAAAAACCGGGGACACGCCAACCCCAACCTAGCTCAGCCTGTCGGGGTGCCCTGCCTGTCGGAGGTTTTGCCCTGCCGTCGGGGAAATCCTGGCGCCGCCGCTTCTAGGGCCTAGTTAGGTCCAACCTACGTCTTGAAAAAGGGATCCATGATATTAGCGAAAACCTTAACAGCAATTGTTGTAGCTTTATGAGTATTAAGGCCATCTTTAGTAATTCTTAATAATCAACCTATGTCAATTGTGCAAAACACCGAATCTTAAACCAATTTTTAACGGGTGATTCTAGCCTAGTTGTGCGTTCGCCAATGTGCAGGCCAAATTTTGTCTACGGTGTACGCAATTCTTGAGGTGACAGCGAATTGGGGGTTGGATATTACTCGCTCGCGATTCACTACTACACAATATTCAACCGGTTAAATTAGCATGATTGGATAATTAGAAATACTGCAAATGACGATTATTTTATGAATTCAAAAATTACATCCAATCAATTAAGGTTCTCTAGACCCTATATTACACCTTTCATGTCTGCAGACGTCCAACAATGAATGTTCTAAGACAAATGACGAAATATTGAATAACACTGTACATTATTATAATGATACATTATTTATTTTTTTTATATTTTCTTCTTATTTGTATTATTGGTTTTATTCCTTAAATATCCACTGTTGAATGTCTCCAGACATCACTGTTTGCAGACAGGAAACTAGTGGTGAGTTTCTTGTCTCTAGACGGGAACAGTACCAGAATCGGGTAGGTCTACCGTAACAAACACAATAATCATGATGACTATAATAATATTAAAATTAAGATGTAGTATTATTCTTTTATCTAGCTGATGGTTTAACGGTTGCTTTGGATGTCCATACTGATAAGTACACTCCAATAAGCGAGGGTAAACAAGTGCCATCGGATGTTGGAGTGAAAGTACAGCTTCATAATGCAACCGAACCACCTTACGTTTATGAACAAGGCGACACTGTAGAGCCGGGAACACATACTCAGATTGGTTTTACTAGGGAAGAGGTACTTATTTATTTTGATTATCCACAAGTATTTTACTTTGCATATGAATTACGTGATGTAGGTTGTCTATGAGATATTTACCTGATGCCATTATATTTAGGGGCTGATCCAGGTTCCAGCAAAAGGGTGCGCTCTTACCCGAAACCGAATGGGCGTGTTTTACGGTTTTAATTTTGACAAGCTATACAAAAAGGTTATTCGTCCATTTTTGCGTCTATTTTTTTATTTCTGGGGTAAATTTTAGACCAGGTGCCTCCAATATAAGGGGCGGCACAACTACATTTTGGCAATAATGACCCCTGATATCTCAAAGTTGATCACCCCTCGAAAGGAAAATGAATTTGTCACAGGCACACTGTAGAGGCTTCATATATTTTTCCGTAATAAATTATGCTTGTTGTCATGTTCTTCCGTTGTAGATTGACGTTTTCGGTTAATCCAGGTAAAACGAAATATACTTTTGTAGATTTTGTAGATGGCTATACGTATGAAAATATACTGTAGTTAAATATTGTAAATAATTGGTGCTAAACTCAGAGCTCTAAAGATGATGCAAAAATTCTGGAGACTCCAGTTAATTCTGGGGATTTGGGAGCTCTGTAAACTGTAGGCAATCTTGAAATGGGAAATCTTTTTTTTCTTATTTTTTGTAATAACACATTATTTGATAGAGTGTCTACATATTAATTGGTTTTACAAATGTCTTTATGTGCTTGAAATCAAGTGAAATGGAGTCAGAAAAAGCCAATATAGGCATGCTTTTCAAACGGTGTTAGAAAACAGAAAGAAATAGGGTAATTCGAGAATTGACACAGGTAAGAAATTTCGTAATTTAGGTGCAGCGACCATAAATGATCTCTCCCACATGACTTAAACTTCTATGTGGATAGAATAAAAGTGCTTACTCCGATGTTCATTTCGCATTTATATTGCAATAATAGGTAAATACATTTGTTTTTAACAACAGGTAATAGCTTTGCCAGCACCATTTGGAACGTGTCATGATCTGGGAGAGACGGAATATGGTTATTTCGAACACTTCAGTTATTCCGGGTGTCGAATTGAATGTGAAACAGAAGCCGTATATGAAAAATGCGATTGCAGACTAGTAGAACAACCAAGCAGGAACTCAGTTCCAGAAGTATGTTCTATAGAAAAGTACGAATGTGCCGTTCAAGAACTCGGTGAGTAACATATTAAACGCGGAAAGCGTCTCTATAAACAGCTTTTTAAAAATGTCTGTCTGTCTGTCTTGCTGTCGGTCTGTCTGTCGGCCTGTCTGTCTGTCTGTCGGTCTGGGCACTTACGTTTGTGACATAACATTTATTAGACGCTGGGAGCGTCTCTTAAACAGCTTTTAAAAATGTCTGTCTGTCTGTCTGTTCTGTCTGTCTTTCTGTCTGCCGGTCTGTATGTCGGTCTGTCGGTCTGGGCACTTACGCTTGTGACTGTATGGGTTTTGTTCTTTTTATAATAACAGGCACTGTATGGTTGTTAAATATCTATGAGATAGGCCTATGAAACAATTAATTATCAATACAAAAAATTTATATAAACTATCGTTATAAATACACTTGTAAATGCAGTTCGTTGTTAAAACTGTATACAGTATATTATTCTTAATTCTAGGATTATGTAGATTGAGCCTAACGCCTCAGGCTACTACGCTCTGCGACTTTCACCTCAGGCGTAGTCGCAGAATGTGAAATTTGCATAGCAGGTGATGTTAATACTATAAAAGCAAGCACGATGCAGATTCGCTTCATTCGGTCGCTGATCTTCCTTGTATAGGTTTGGATCAGCAGCCGCACTCTAATCTTCTATCACAGTGTATGTATATTGGCGGTTGGAAAATAGGGATACAGTATTAGCCCGGTTTTGTTGTCTAAATAAAAGTGATGGCGTGCAGTTAACAAACAGTTGGTGATACTGAACAACTACCGCAGTTACCTTAATCTTATTCACTTTAAATGTAACTGTAATGTACTGTACTACCATTTCAAATAATATTATTAAAACTTTCTTTTATTTACACTGTGCGTAGCTTTTTGTGTCGTATTGTCGGATCGACTTGTTTTCATCTAACAGCAAGTTTTCTCGCCACTAAAAGATGAAAATTGCGTTATGTTTTCTGAACAAGTCTCACTGTGAGGCTCTGTTATGTTGGCCAAGTTCAAACCATGGACATTGGGATTGGAAGGCAAGCATGTTAACTACCGAGCTACAACGCCATACAATATTTTAAGACAATACCCTACATGATTTACTGTTCGTCCGTTGCTGGACTCTGATACTCTGTATTCTGGTTATTTCGGCCTGTTGCTTATCGCTGTGTTCATTGTGTTATTTGAACTAAGTTGCGTGCAGGGGATGTTCTGGGTGCTCAAGCAGTCCCAATCCCCACTCCCTAACACAAACAACCCTCCGACCCCGCCCCGTCGACCCTTACATGGTAGAAGAAAATAAGTTTACTACTATATAAATATTAATATAATTTGCCCGAGTATCCCCTTCACAGATTGTCTTTGAATGTTGTATTGTTCAATGAAAACACTTCTATTGGTTATAACTCGGATGGATTCAAGGTAAAGAGTCATGATACGTTTTTTCGACGATTATCATTACTACCCTTATGTAAATTACACAATTTAGAAAGCTTTGGGTAATTTCTTATTCTAACAGATCGCCTGTAGTAATGTCGTTAGTTTATCCTTACATTATGAAACAAATGATATTAAAACAAAATAAATCAAAGAATACAACAAAATGCTAGTGTTCAATATTTATTTTCCTTTCTTATGTTGATAATTATATAGAAGTTACATCGATTAATATAGCCCTTAATACTTAATACTTAATACTTACCTATATTTAGCATGATTTATCCAGGGTGCCATTTCGGGCATTTGCCAGTGCCCACAACTACCAATGTTTAGCCCAAAGACCAATCACTTACTAGATATAGTCCAATGAGGTGGCAAGTCTTCTATTTAGATTTGATACGGAAATAAAAAGTGGGCTTTTTATTTCCCTGTTGGCAGCCCTTTTATGGGCGACTAGCCTTTAAGGGTTGCCATGGAATGGACTGAAACCCCCTGGATCCGCAACTATTTAGTTGTATTCAATTTATTTAATGACATTTTCCAAATTTTCTATGTTCCGTTATGCACAATAGATCGAAAGGTAGATCCCAATTGTTCTTTCCGTGAGTATGAATAAGTAGAGGGCGATGTTTATCCACAATTAAAAATAGCAATTCATTTAATAAACGCCACATAAAACTCGCTTTATTGTATATTTTAATTGAGGTAACTGCTATTGCAAATTGTTTTTTTTTTTTTTTTGTTAACACAAGTTTCATCTTGTAAAATCCGTAATTGTATTTAAATTGGGATGAACCTGTCAAATTGGCCAATGACTACGCGAGGTATAGGCCCCCACCACGCAAGCAGTCCGCCAGTGCACATAGCAACTTCGCTCTGCTGAGTTGATCAACGTCATTTTCCCATTGGCCAAGAGCCCTAGCTTAAATTTTGTCTATTTTTGTGTAAATGTAAACTAAGACCAATTCAATTGTTTTCTACTAAAGACTATAAAATATAATGTTCACTAATGGTTACAAAATTACCACTTACTTATAATGTTTCCAACTGGATTTGTTGGCAACATTCGTACTCGGTGTGTGTTCAATTTTCTTTACCCACATCGGCAAATTTTCAGGACGATACCGGCGACGGCAAATTCAACGATAATAACTCTACCTAAATAGACACGAAAACATGTGCCTATACATAGCCTGAAATTACTTTAGCAGTCTTAGTTATAGCGCGTAATTTAAGTTACAATATCTTAGCCTATAATGTTTGATCGATTGTGTGTGTCGTTACAACCCTCATCTTTATTCAATTCACATTACTATATATTGTTTGATTAAATCAATTGATTTTTATTTAACAGATAATTACACATACGGTCATTCAGACTTCGAATGCAGTTGTCGTCTACCGTGTTCGTCAGTGATATACCCACTAACACTGTCATCGTCTAGGTTAAATCCTCGCTTCATGAGCTACGACCTAGAACAACGCTTCAAGAATAGGAATTATTCTGAAGAATATGTAAAGTAAGAAAGTATAATACATACTCCAAGCAATGAGACACGCCGTCGTGTCAGGATTCAATATTTCGACATAAATTATGTCATCATCGTGAATGCATTTCTGATGTTGACATTTTATGTCGATATATTGAATCTTGTCACGTTGGCGTGTATCTCATTGCTTGGAGTCTGTAAAGTGAGATTTTTAGAATTTATCTTATTAAACAAGTTTAAACATTTCGAAACCACGTAATTGTTACCAGGGGCGGATCCAGGATCCAGCGAAAGGGGACGCCCTTTCCTGACCACGAGTGGGCGTGGATTGCGGTTTTAATTTTGACAAGCAACAAAAAATAAGGTTATTTGCCCATGTTTGTGTCTTTCGCACCCTTTTTATTTTACGCCTGTCCCGTGTGTATGTCTATTATTTATTTTGGGGGTCAATTTTAGAGCCAGTCCCCTAATATCCCCTGCACAGCAGTACGCAATTCAAAGAGCCGAAGCTCTGGTTTTAATTAATTCAGTTGGTTTGTATAGCGCCCCATATCGATAGTTGGCTTGCGCAACCAGAATTAGAGGGCGCTGTATCGTTTTTCCAGTTCCAACAGTCCGAAGTTACTGTTCTACGCATTCTACTAACAGTTTGTGTTTGTTTAAGCAAGGCGCTGGTTTATTTATTGTACTTTTAACATTTTATTATTTTTTTAATAGAGCTAACATTTTGAAGATAAGTGTATATTACAACCAGCTAAGCTTTCAGCGGGTGCTGCAAGTAGCTTCACTCGACTTTTTCACTCTTTTATGTAAGTTCAATTACATGTAATTTTGTGTGTTTTTAAAACTACCAACAGTGTGATAGATCAGGTTGGGCACGGACTATTTATTTATAAATAAATGATAAATTTAAAGATAATAAAAATATATAAATTAAACAACTATTTAATAATTACGTTACTGGAATAGCACATCCTTAATGGATAACAGCTATATTGCTTTTATTATATTCATTGTTTTCACATTTTGTTTTCTTTCATTTTCATTGTTTAAATGTTTTCGCAAAAAGGTGTAAAATAAAAATAAAATAAAACTAATAAATTGACACTTAAATTGCTTCATTTTTGAGGCAGGCTATTAATTGAATCATTCTCTTCATTACAAATACAGTAATATACGTTAAAGTTCTTCACCAAACATTTGTTAAATAAATAATGACTTTTGCTTGATGAAAAATTGTAAGTCAATCGGCTCCATTGTATTTCGAACATTTTTTAATAAGTTAAATAACGTTTAATAAATGACTTTTGCCTGGTGAAAAAAAGTGCAGTCAATAAGCTCTATTGTATTGCGCTTGTATTTCGTAAAAGGCGATTAAAGGCGAAATTAATTTACATAGAGAAGTCGAGCTTTTAAGTCCTGCATAGAGATTGAAATCTCTAACTAGAGTGATCTAAATCTCTAACAAGTTACAATGACTTCAGGTGCATTTAAATCGAGAGATATTAGAAAATACATAGGTAGGTCTATTGCGATTTCCCACAAGACAATAATATGAGGAAGATAATCTACAATTAGCCTAACACTTAAAAGAGCTTTACTATGATGGATTGTGGAAGGCAAAAATAAAACAGTAAAAAAAAGCAAGATTACATTTAAATTTAGAGAGTAATTTATAAAAGTATAATTTAAACAATTTAGTATTCATTTTGTGTTTCTTTGCAGAAGGTTTTCAGGCTATCAAATAATAGCCTGCACTCTTGTTAATACAGTATTCATTTTTGTTCGCGGTTTAACCATTTGAAAAGAGTAACTGCGCCCTCTATAGAACCACTTATCAAACTACAGTACAGTAAGACAGTTTCTAGATCATAAAACGAGTTCTGTTAATAGTGTGTCCATTATTCTAAATTAATTATATTATATATTTACATTTTACCAATATTTCATGTAATCATTTACCAATACTAATAAAAAAGCATTGATTTTAATGTGCTTTCAAAATTAAATATTTTACTATCAGTTCATACAACCCAGATATTTCGACTGGTAACCATGTTATTTATTAAACGGTAAAAATAATTGAATTTTCCTTTTATTCTGATCAATCTATTATGCCTGTAACATCCGTCTTTCTTTTATCACTTAGCACAAATTGGTGGCAGTATGGGATTGTGTGTAGGTGCAAGCTTACTCACGATGGTACAAATGATCGACTTCTGTTTTGACGTCATTAAGGAGAAGGTCAGAGGTCGAATCATAAGGAAACGACAAAACATGGAGGACTTATGACATCAGATGGAAAACATCGAGCTATATTTAAAGAAATGACTTTTCAATGGAGCATAAAATTATATGGGCAAGTTATTTAAAGCGCCCCCTGTCATCGTGTAGCATAGCTATGGCGTGTCTCATCGCGTGTTTTGATTGTATCGTGTGGTCCTTTGTTGATTTTATGCAACTAAAAACGATTAATAAAATTTGATTTGTATTAATGACTTGTGTGATGAACAATGTGAGATATTTCTCCAGATATCTGTGTATAAAGTTTAAGATGACATTAATGTAAAATGTGGAAGTTCGTCGCACTTATGAGAGAGCGAAGAATAGTGTTTTTTAAGTGGATTCCAGCAGTAGAGGCCATGGGACGCGGACAACTATTAAACCATGATCAACGGTTGCTGACATAAGAACTTTGCTTTGCAGGAAAACTCCATTATAATGCTCGATGTTTTCAAGAAGAATTATTTAATTAAACTTCGAGGGTAGCGGTGATAAATTATTATTATTATTATTTTAATTATATTATTGTTAATACAATTATTATTGAAATTTTAGTGTTGTGATAATTTTACGAAGGGTAGTAGTTGGGCTTGGTGGCGAGGACATGGTGTACTGATGTAATGTATATAAAATATTTACCTATACATAATATAGATATGTAAGTAAATAATTACTATACATTCACTCATATGTAGGGATAATGATAATAATGTACATACATTACAGATACTAAATTGTACAATGCATAATGAATGTGTATATATGTTATGTACAGGTCTGATGGTTATATTAAGATAAATTTTTTCAAGATTTACTTTTATTGATGTAGCATTTTTTTGCGACATCAAGTACTCAATTGTTTCATCAAGCAAATGTACGTGACGTCTCAACTGCGTGCCGTACTGTGTGCGTATTAGACTTGTCCCAAGTCTGTATATTACATTTTAAGTGTTTAATGAAATGCGCCACCAGCGGATGATGAAGTTTTAGTGGTGTGAGGTTTGTCGTTTCAAACACCAGAAAGGTATGACAATGCACCTACTATGGAACGCAATGGGTGCCGTTTGATTTGATCCGAATTAAACCGGATCACCGTCTTGAACCAAGACTATGTGCGTATTTATGAGCCACGCTAAGTAATCGCTCAACTGTGCGCATGGCGTCATTCAAGCACAACATTAAATTTGCGTCACGTACATTTATCTTATTGCAACGATTATTTTTTATTGAACTGTTCAAGGAGTGATAAACTCGGTAACATATTACTAAAGATGGCTGTCGCAATGTAAATATTAATGAGGGGTAAAGCATATACAGTGTATGGCTACTGCTGCTGATAATCATATTAATGTATTATATAGGTCTGCGTGTCGAGATAATTAATGTGAACATTTGGTGCATACTGTTTAACATCCAAATAGAGAGGTCAAGAGTTAATAGACTCCTGCGTGCCAGTTGTCTGTGCGCTTGTGTAATGTGATTTACATCACTTCGGTATACCCAGTATTGCGTACCGAAGAAATGGTGGGAAGTAGGCCTAACCTGCGATGGACTAGCACTCGTCTCATTCCAGATAGCATGGGTTATCACACTCTCATCCGCTTCGAACTGGGAATAAGCTCTGGGCTATCGTATATCTGCCACCTTTTTGAGAGATCGTGAGAAAAAACTGGAGCCAGATACCTATCTGATTTCAAAAAGCGAAGAAAATTTACGATACTTTAGGTATTTTTTTAGATTTTTAAGTAATGTGATCTTATTTTGCCGCTTTGGACAATAGAATACAGAAACTATGATTTTAGGGCTTTTGTAAACACAAACTCTTCCAGGTCTTACCTTCCTGAAAGCTGAAACGTTGCATTCTGTATTACGTGCAGATGAATCTCTTGGGATATTTACATTTTTTACTATTAGTAATATTTTTTACATTTATTTATTACACTTTTGTACGCGAAACACTATATATGCACGCATAATTAATGCAAATGAGGTCAGCTTAAACTTCCGGTTGTTTACACCGTTTCCACAAATACAGTCCATACAACAAAGTGAACGTATAACACCACGGTTTATCTGCATGATGAAATTGTATTAGAATATGGACTCACGACTCACATAAACGCACCCTAAACCATCCCCTTTCTACAGCCAAACGTGGGTTACCGGTTTAGGATTTACTTTATCCACAGATACTATAAATTACTTAGTTTAATCATGGAGCTATATTATAGCTCCATGGTTTAATCTATCCTAGGGCTCTATAGTACCTTATGTAGCGACCTCTATGTTGTATTGCCCAAATTTGTTTTATGCAAAATAGTGAAATATAGGTCTGTTAATATAGATGATTTTACAAATTCTTCCTATGCGTATGAAATGCTATCTATGGATTGGACGTCCAATATGAGTCCCTATACGTATAGACCAATCCGAGAAGAATGGCGCCCTCTATTGTCGCCGCCATTGGTGGGGAACTTAAATTCCCATCCCAAAACAAAATATACTTATCTTGTATGTGTTATGTAGTTCGAAGACCAAAATAACAATGAATGCAC
>JAOTQE010112121.1:1096-13153 GCA_025631205.1 Nesometra sesokonis
AACTAGGTAGATCTACCATGTTAAATTGCTGGGAAGTTCAAACTGTTGGAGTCAAAGACAGCCGCTAGCAAGTAGCCTAGAGACGTTCACTACAACCGTTTAAAAAAACACAGCTTCCAACTAGGTAGATCTACCATGTTAAATTGCTGGGAAGTTCAAACTGTTGGAGTCAAAGACAGCCGCTAGCAAGTAGCCGAGAGACGTTCACTCCAACCCTTAAAAAAAACCACACCTTCCAACTAGGTAGATCTACCATGTTAAATTGCTGGGAAGATATTTGTTGATATTATTGATACCTTAAGGTCAATAATTAAATGATTGTTTGTTAAGATGTCAGTTCTAATTAGCCTGAGGGCCTATTGATGGCTGTATTTTCTTATGTACTTATAGGGTATTGCTGGCCATATTTTTCTCCGTTGAGAAGAGAGCTGACCGTGTGTTATTTGGAAAATGGGAAGATAATGTGTTTATGTGGTAGATAGATAGCAAAGTATGGTAGTTTTTATATGGTCAATCATGTTAACTACCTATATCTATCTTGTCACTACCATTATCTACCATGTTAACAAAGTTATTTTTCCAAAGGGATGACCTAAACTCAATTACAAGGGTAATCAAAATGGTGATGCCATCTTTGCTGCTCTAGGCCAACTGCTGAATATAGGGCATACAGTAGTTTGTAAACAATCCAAAAGAAAAGGAACAGTAAGGCCTAGTGTTCATTGGAATCCACTAATTTGTGGTTGAATTATCATTCAAATTAGTAATCGAAACCGCTGATTAAACTTCACAATCCAATTTGATATCTCGTGAATACAGAAAAGTGCAGTGACGTAGAAAGCACGAGGCAGACGAGGCGATCGCCTCGTCTGAAATTGTCAAAATTTGGCTTTAAGGGGGACTCACCCCATGACCTCCAACAGAGGGTTCCAGTCTCTGGAATCCAAAGCGACCAGACTTCGCCTTGTCTGTTTTTCAACCCTGGTTACGGCCCTGTCAGGTCACATCAACCATACACAACCATACACAACAATGTAATAGACGCGTTGATGCGCGCACACCGGTCGTGTAGGGGATGGAAATGTGACTATACCTAATGCATTGCCTATTAGCCAGTTCGATGTTTCTAATATTCAGCACCAAACACAATAGACATAATTAAACATTAATGTTATACAAATAATCCGATTGTATCTACCAATATGGTATATTTATAGACCGATACGACCACATAACAAGTGCTAAAATATTAACTGAGGGAAATTTGAAAGTCAAATCAAACGGTTGACGTCACAAAATCAGGTTAATTGCAAAAACTAAGCAATTATCTTAATCTGAAATTGAAACAATAATGTATTGGTGGCAAGATCACCTAATAAATATATTAAACGAAAAACACAGACTCGTTAAGATAATAAAGGCTTCTAATTAAACAAACTCATGAATCAGGCGTAGGGCTCGGCGACGAAATTACCGTCTGTAAATTAAAATATTATGGTTTAATTTACAGATTATTCATCAGACTGATGGAATTCATGTGGTTAATGTGCCAAAGTCTGTTCAAAGCAGCTTCTTGACATTAACATTTCATCAAATGTTCATGTTGTTGTCAAAACACAGTAGTCAAAGCACGGAACATTTTGAGCTTTGAAACAACACTTTACTTCTGATTACCAAACAAAAACTATAGATAAAAGTTTAAATTATGATTTAAATCGTTTTGATAAGTCCTTGTTACAAATTGATATTCAGAACAATCGACTCCAACTTTAGTTTACATAATTGCACATAAATAACGACACGCCAAACATTAAAATAATATTGACCATTAGAGTTATTAAAATATGATGTCTTTCGAACATTAAGCCGTTGTTCCCGTGTACAACATGGATGAACGCAGTAAACTCTCTTCGGAAAAGAGTAGGGGATTCAAGTCCGGTGTATTGCATAATCATCACCAGAAGGACCCTACAGGAAAGAGTAGTGGATTGTCTCCCGGTGTACTTCCCAATCGCCACCAGAAGGACTCTAGAAAGAGTAGGGGATTGTCTCCCGGTGTACTTCCCAATCACCACCAGAAGGAACCTACAGGAAAGAGTAGGGGATTGTCTCCCGGTGTACTTTCCAATCACCACGAGAAGGACCCTACAGGAAAGAGTAGGGGATTGTCTCCCGGTGTACTTCCCAATCACCACCAGAAGGACCCTAGGAAAGCGATTGTCTCCCAATGTACTGCCCAATCACCACAAGAAGGACTCCACTGGAAGTAAAGTTCACTTTTCAGACGTTCGTGGGTTATCCTTGGTGTCTCAAAACACCAAATAAATCAAATAAAAATAAATCAAACAATTTGAGATCAAAACAAAATTATCTCTCAACGCATACTAGAGGAAAATCAAATTTGCAAGGTGTTAGCAGGGAACTGGTCCCTGTGTTAGTGCGTTGGTTGAGTCTTGTTCGCCAGCCGTTACTCGCCTCTACAGACGACCTAGATATCAGCCAACCCGTAATTCAATATTTGAATAGTGTCACAAAATCGACCGTTTCTATGTTAATAAACATAAAGTCGAGAATTTCATTTAGCAAGAAAGAAGACACCGAAATCTATTTATATCGGATTAGGGCTACGGTGTGTCTTTCAAAATGAATGGGCTCCAGTCAGTAACCTAAATAAACTTACCGATCGATCGACTTAAGGAAAGTTGCGTTACATGCTTGGCTACCAATCCCGAGGTCCTGGGTTCAGACCTGACGCAATCAAGCAATTAATTAATCAATCAATCAATCAATCAATCAAATTAATAGTTCACTCTAGATAGATAAATCTGGAAAGATAGGGTTCTAAGTAAATAATACATTAATAATATAAATTGAAATTGCCGTGAACAGTGTTAAGTCATAGATATATCATACATACATTAATGTTTTCATCATATTTGTTATAAACAAACTTAGACGGTTACCTCGTGGCACATTTGCTGGTAACTGCAGTTCTACCCTGAACCTAGTCAATCCAATAAAAGTCGGCCCCATAAAACGAAAGCTAAACCAGGGAGCAGTTAATAACTGTTCCCTGGCTAAACTAACCCTACACCTTAAACTAAGCATGGTTGGCTGTTTGCGCCGAAGAGTTCATTAAATACTTATCTGGCATTTGCCCGATAGGGGCAGCTTTGTGTGGGGATGTATACTTGACAGTTGTTAGAATCTGGTCATCCATAAGACTAAATAAAGTCACAGACTCTTTGGTTGAAACAACTAACATTTAATTTAAACAAACCAATGAACACGAGTGAAGAGGTTTACAATTTAGAGTACGTTATTATATTTATAGACTATCCGTACGGATAAATGTTATTTTGGTTTAAGACAGTTACCTAATGAATATGTTAATGATTGGAGTATTCCATTATTCTCTACCTCCCCAGTATTTCCATCAAATACTTTATACATGATTAATTGTCCTCAAAACCATATCGCATAGGTGGCCGTCTCATACGGCCAGAGCGGTGTGGGCCTTGGGCTACATCAACCGGTGGTGTGGGTGGCTGGTTGCCAGAAGGCACCGGAGACATGTCATCTGCCTGGGGTGGTGTGATCTCAGTGGTCGATGTGTCCTCTTCACTCGTGTTCATAAATAAAGTCACAGACTCTTTGGTTGAAACAACATTTAATGTAAACAAACCAATGAACACGACTGAAGAGGTTTACAATTTAGAGTACGTTATTATATATATTTATAGACTAGCCGTACGGATAAATGCCATTTTGGTTTAAGACAGTTACCTAATATGTTAATGATTGGAGTATTCCATTATTCTCTAGAGACCTCTATGGTCTAATGGTTACGACGCTCGGCAGGATAGCGAGAGGTCGCAGGTTCGAATCCCGAGGCATTTTTCACAAAATGTACTTACGTGACTAAATCCTTTGCATGATATGTACAATTTTATTATAACATGATGAGGAAGAGGTTTATTGTATATTAGGTGAAGAGTAATAAAAAAATACTGTTTAAAACAAAAGATAAAAAATAAGTTGTTTTGATGTTTTTGAAAAGGTCTTGTACATCCTCCCCCACAGATTCAAACTAGTTCCAAATAGACATCTAATTGAGCGTCGTATCTATTGCAAGTAAACAACTTAGAATTTAATCGAGTACTCGTAATTATTTCTTGACCTTATCAGCGCAAAATAGGATGTATTGATTTATCATTAACTCCAAAGAAATCTTCATATATTATTGCAAATTAAGAAATAATTTCGTTCTACAATTATAAATCGAAGATTTGACGTCGAAAGATCTGATAGATGCATATAATAATGTAAATATAGACTTTATTATGAGTTGACTGTCTTTGGATGAACTGTGGCTTGGTTCGAATTCTATCCCAACTTTGGGGACCACTCTGAACTATTTTTGACTTGCCATAGAACGCTGTGAAACTCCTTGTATCCGCCACTGATACATGAAGCGATCAGAGCATTGCACTAAAAGCGAATTTCACTTTTTATTTTAATATCTATCATTAAAAAAACAAACTTCATTTTTAAGCACAGTTAATCAATCTATTAGATGATGTTTACTACAATGCTACAAGCTAAAATATTTGAATGTTTGACAGCGTAGGAGAATGTAGTATTAAAAAAGGCATGTTATTGACAAAAATGTTTCAAGTAAAATTAAACACTTATTTTGATGTATATTTTTAATTTGGTATTCTAGATAGCTAGGCCTAATTACAAAAGGTAGGGCCTAATTGTTTTATAAACTGGGACATTAAAATAATTGACAATAAATAAATCATTAAAGATATATTGTCACCTAAAAAATAACAAAAAATTGATTTTTGAAAATGACTTGCTTATTTTGGGAAAAAAATATATAAATTATAATCATTCCACCCAAAATTAGAATATTAAAACAATATTTGTCCTACTTTGCAATATTATCATGCTTAAAATTAACAAAAATCCATAAAAAGGCTGAATGCCTCTAAAATTATGGTAAGTTCAGTGTAAAACTCTTAGTAAACAGTTTTTTTTAAAAACAGTAATTTCTATTTAATGTTGCTTTAATAATAAGCAAGTTAATTTCAAAATGAATGGTTATGACATTTTTGTTGTTTTTGGGTGGCGATACATCTTTAATAAGTGAAAGGAAACTACTATACTACTGTATGTACTATATTTAATATAGTTTAAAACTACAATTATCTTGATTATATTCTGGATTAGGGTAAACTACACATCGCCAAGGGCGCACCCAAGGTTGTGAGCGGGGACATTAAAATAATTGACCATAAATAAATCGAGTATATGACTTGTATACCGTAGTATTCCCTGATCTGCGTCTTGAGTCCTTAAGTCGACATTGTAACTATATTTGCCAGTCGTAATGAAAAAAAAATTCATGTAAATTTGGAGGAGGGGGTTAAGCATGTTAAATGTCATGACCTAAATCCGCTCCTGTTTGTTACCGTATTTAGCAAATTTGTATAAAGTGTTAAAAAAACAAGAACGAAATTATTGTTTCCTTTACTAAACCAACCCACAAAAGATCAAAAAGCTACTAAGACCAGCAAATATTATTACAAAAGATTCGCTGGCTAAATTTGAAACCAATAGGAATATAAGATCTTAAAAACAATAATGTTTGTTATCGCCCTTACGAGTAATCAGAATATTTTAAAAGACGGAATTTATAATTACTGATTTACCGCAAATGGAAGATAATTGACTGATTGACTTTAATCAGAATGGATCCATAAAAAAGAAAAAAATAAATAAATACAATTATAGCTACTACGCATTGCTGACCAAGAAGCAATCACAGGCCGACATAACACGAATCGCATACCGCAACGCATCATACCTTGAGTACAACGCATCACAGACCAAGACGCATCACTATTTAAGCAAGCGCATCGAACATCAAGAAACATCGCATACCGAGGCGCATAACACAATGAGACGCATAGCACACTGAGACGCATCGTACATCAAACAAGACGCAATGCACATCAAGCAAGACACTTCGTACAATCAAGCAGACGCATCGCACATCGAACAAGACGCATGGTACACATCATGCAAGACCCATAGCACATTAAGCAGTATGATGCATCGCACACTAAGTAATATAAATCGCAGACCGTGACGCTTAGAACACAGAGACACTAAGCAAGACACATCGAACTCCGAGATGCATCACACACCAACAAAGACGCATCGAAGGCCGTGATGCATCGCAAAAGAAGCAAGACGCATCAAAGACCGAGACGCATCGCAGACTGAGACGCATAGCAGACCGAGTCACATCGCAGACCGACATGAAACGCAGACCGAGACGCATCGCACACCGATACACATCGCACACCAAGATAAACGCATCACATATGTAGCAAGACGCATCGCGGACCAAAAAGCATTGCAGACGCATCGCAAAGCAAGACAAACCGCACATTAAGCAGGACATACAGCAGACCGATACGCATATCACACTGAGACGCATCACAGACCGAGAACATCACACAATACGCCTCACAGACCAAGATGGCTTGCAGAGACGCATGGCACATCAAGCCAGACGCATCGCAGACCGAAACGCATCGCCTATCAAGCAAGACACGTCGCAGATCACACAGTGACATGTCGGAAAGCAAGACGTATCTGAAATCAAACAAGAAACATCACAGACCAAGATGCACTACAGACCGAGACGCATTGAAATCCAAGACACATCGCAGTCCGCCGAAACGTGATAGTAGAGTCATTTTTGGGACCTTCGTGACCGTTGAAAGCGAATGTCCGTTTCTCTGTGGATTTATCATCTAGAAGTAGTTAATAAGAAAATAAGCGGGGGTAACCCTTGCCAAAATGTGGGGAAAACCCGTGGGAGCTCGAAATCCAAAATGGCCGCCATCTTTTCAGTAACAGTCTATAATCTCAGCAACTACTGGTCGTAGAATTTTGATGTTGGCGTCAAACTATTCAGAATCCATATATTCCTATTTGACCTAATGAAACAGTTTGTCCAGAAATGACCAGAAATTGAGTTATTGACCTTTGACCTAGTGTATGGAATGGTAATAACAGTCAATATCTCTAGAACTACTAGTCGTAGAGTTTTGATTTTGGTATCAAACTGTTCAGAATACATACATTTCTATTACCTGTAATGGAACATTTTGTCCAAAAATTAGCGTAACAAAAGTTATTGACCTTTGACCTATATTGCACATATTTTCAGTGTATCTCCGTAACTACTGGTATAATTGGGAGTTATGTGTGGTGTCAAAATGCTCAAAACATACACTTTTCTATTTCCTATAATGGATGATGTCTTCTGAAAATGACCGGAAATTGGGTTATGACCATTGACCTACAGGAAATGTACTGTATATTACAGATTATCATTGTATATCTGTTAACTACTGGTCATTGAGTGTTGCATGTGGTATCAAAATGCTTAAAACAAACACTTTTCTATTTGCTGCAATAGATTATGCCACTTACTAATGAACGGAATTGATGTTATTGACCTTTGACCTACAGTAAATGTTACATAGATCTATTGTATCTCTGTAAATACTAGTTATAGCCTGATCTACTGTATATTGTATCAGGACGCTTGAAACATTCTTTGCATTTGATTTAATGTATTTTATGTTTTAAAATTGATCAGGAATGGAGTTATTAACATTTCATCTAAGGTATTGAATGATTTCCATCATATCTCCATAACTACTGTTATATTAGTGAGATACCATATATGAGAATGAGAGAAAGTGTTTATGGTGTTTTTGATAGGCTAAGAAAAAATAGAATGGCTTTTTTTCCATTAGAACTCATCTTGCATTTTTCATTCCTATCTTAGCGGCCATATTGAATTTTTAAATGGACATTTTTAGACATGTTTTTAAAATCAAAGTTTACTGTTATTTATAGACAACAGTTTACGAAGATTTTGCAAGTTTTACATTGTGATTATTTTTAAATCCAATATGGCAATTTTAAATTTAAACTGTATGTAATATTCAGTGGCGTAATGCTTTTATTTTTATTTCTACTGTGGATATCTTTTGACTAGACTATTTAGTATTTTAATTAGTTAAAATGACATTTTAACTAGGCTATCTGGTATTCAAATTGATATAATTTATGTTGATAGGCTATGTTTTATATAAATTCATTTCATTGATGGATTTTATTGAAAAAAATATACATCTGATAATATTAATTGACTCAAAATACGTCGTAACTAGGTTATCTGATATTCAAATTGACATAATGACATTTTATCTGGGATATATGGTATTCAAACTGGCCTACGTTACATTTTAATTAGTATCAAAATGGTTCTAAATTATATTTTAAACAGGCTATCTGGTATTCAAATTGAGATAAATTATGTTGATAGGCTATATTATATTTAATTTATTAATTTCATTTTATTCAAAATATAAAGAAATATGAAAAAATACTTTTAAATTGACTTTTTAAATATTTAAAAGTGCATACAATAATAATACAATACAGTAATACACATTAGAACATAATAACATCAAAATCATGGTACACTGATTACAAATTTTGAAGAGAGAATTAGGAATGAACCAAATTAGAGAGAACATACACATTCAATAGTCGGATAAAATATAAAAGTTGATCCAAATGACATTCTACTTTGGCTACCTGGTATTCAAACTGGCCTAAATGATATTTTAACCAAGCTATCTGGTATTGAAATTGGTCCAAATGACATTTCACTAGGGTAATTTGCCAACAATATGACCAAATGATATAACTATAAATTATTATTTCAGAGCCGAGTCTAAGCTCCTTGTTGTCTACAAGTGTTTACATACACAGACATATGGTATCCCACTAACAGTAGTTAAGGAGATATTATGGAAATCATGCAATACCTTAGGTAAAAGGTTAATTACTCAATGTCTGGTCAATTTTAAAGACATTTATTGCATTACATAAAATGCAAAGGATGTTCCGAGCATCCTGATACAATATAAAACTGGCTATGACTAGTATTTACGGAGATACAATAGATCCATGCGTCTACTGTAGGTCAAAGGTCAATAACCGCACTTCCGTTCATTGTTAATCGACATAATGAATTACAGCAAATAGAAACGTGTTTTTGTTCTAAGCATTTTAAAACCCCATACAACTGTTAATGACCAGTAGTTACAAATATACCAAAAAAATCTGTAATATACAGTACATATCCAGTAGGTCAAAGGCCAGTAACCCAATTTCCGGTCATTTTTAGGAGACATCAACCATTATAGCAAATAGAAAAGTGTATGTTCTGAGCATTTTGACACCACACACAACTCTCAATTACCAGTAGTTACGGAGATACAATGAAAATATGTGTAATATAGGTCAAAGGTCAACCACTTTTGTTATGGTCATTTTTGGACAAAATGTTCAAAATTAGAGTATATAGAAATGTATGTATTCTGAACAGTTTGACACCAAAATCAAAACTCTACAACTAGAGACTGTTATTAACATTCCATACACTACAGGTCAAAGATCAATAACTCAATTTCTGGTCATTTTTGAACAAAATGTTACATTGGGAATATATGCATTCTGGATAATTTGACACCAAAATCAAAACTCTACGACCAGTAGTTACTGAGATATATACTGTTACTGAGAAAATGGCGGCCATTTTGGATTTTAAGCTCCCACAGGTTTTCCCAACATTTTGGCGAGGGTCACCCTCGCTTATTTTATTTACCACTTCTAGATGACAAATCTACAGAAAAACGGACCTTCGCTCTCAACGGTCACGAAAGTCCCAAAAATTTAATCAATATCTCGCATTTTAAAAGTAATAATATACAAAAAAATAGAACGTCCTGTGTTTTCCTGTCCAATGCAGCTCTGTACTATAATTGATTGCTTCGGATAATAATTAATGCCATTGATTCAATTCGTCTTATACGGAGTCCGTTCTGTATAAACACAACGCATAATGTCGAATACTTCAACGTACCTGGTAATATAAATTATTAGTAGTAGCGACGTTATTAATAACTGAAAATGCCAGAATCATTTACATAAAAAATATTCTTTAAGATTTAACATATTAAAAGTTACTCCTAGGTCATAATCGGTAGCATAGTGTTAACGCGATGCACAAAAGAGCGTCATGACGGTTGTTATACTGTTAGATATAAACTAAATTACCCTTGTCGACGAAATCATTACATCACGAACTATAATATACATCAGCGATCCTACGCGTTGCGAACAACGCCCCTAGCGAAATCGTCAACAGCCACGAATTGATGGTCACGTGATACTCATGTTACTTCATGATTCATGTAAACCGCAAGAAAACTACAGGCACACAATCAACCTCCTCTTCACAAACTCAACATTTACAAATCTTCTATTTTTGAAACACTTTTCATCAACTAAATATTTCATAAAATATTGCCGATTAAAAAACAAATTCAAAGGGCGGATTCAGGGAGTCTTAAAAAGGGTAAGCCGACTACTTTGCTATAGAGAAATAACATGGAATCGGACCAAACAACCAACAGAGTGAAGAATAGAGAGTTTTAAACGCATCTATATCTATACACCTTTATAAAAATATCAACCAATAATATTTTTCCAAGGCTCAGTGTTCTTATTTTCCTACCAATTTCAGGCTCATTTGTTCTTTGTTTGTCCTTATTTTACGTAGTTTCAAAGACAAAAATACTATTTTTTACAAAAACACACACTTCTTACCACCTCATATGTAATTTATGAGTACAAAATATGAAAAAAAAATATTCTGACAAGCTAAAGGTTGAATTTGAACATGTACACGTAACCGTTCGGCCACAGGAGTTACTCTCAATTAACAGCTGTCATAATTCGTCAACGAAAATCAGCCGCTGAGAAGGTTATTTTCTAAGCTAGTGAATACTTATTGATCCAAAGACTCCGCCATGGCGCCATTAATTGACCACACCTTGCCCATTTGTTTTTAACGCATGCACCGTATAAATTTTATACGTTTCTATGTATTTTTTTTTCACTGAGTTGTCTTTTCTTGTAAGTGCAAGGAGCTTTTATAATACTATAAAAACTCCTTGGTATGTGCTACCGCAACAGGTAAGTTCCTAACCGTTTGTTCCTTCTTTTTCGTATCTGTCTTGAGGTGCGACGCGTAACACTGTGCTGTAGGCCTATAAGGGGCCTGTCAACGGCTGGTTCAAGGAGAAATCGTATCATCACCAAAAGCTTGACTTAGTATTTTGTGTCGTTCCCTGATTAAACTTCTCACTACATTACATCTGATGACATTAATTGAGCTGATAAACCTTTTGAAAACAGTTATGTCATGTGCTTGATTTCTAATGGTTTTTAATTTCTCTTCAATAAAAAATCATATTTGTATTTTCCCAACCTCAGTTTGTTATTATTTTGTTCTTCATTTTTTAGAAATTTCAGCCTCATTGTTCTTATAAAGTGTGTTCCTATTTTTCTATTTTTAAAGAGTAAAACTTGGGCTTAACAGGAATGTAGAGAAACCATAAGTTTCTTCACTACGTATACGTCAATGGGGACTGAAAACATGACAGTTGTCACTTAAGTTGTAACATGACAGTTGTCACTTAAGCTTCACAGTGGTGCTTGTAATTGCCAAATAGAATTTACCTAGGTAATTTTATTATGACTAAAAACAACAAAACAATCTATAAATGTGGACAAGCAACAAATGCGAGTAGGACCATACCTCCATGGTAGGACCGAGGTATGGACCAGTCTACCAATCTGAAATAAATCGGACTGAACGACAGACATTCGGGCAGCAATATGCTTACAGTCCCTTTTTTACATGAAGCTTTGATATGGGATTTCAGACAAAATAGACTTTAATGATGTTATGGCAAATAGCAAATTATGATAACAGTTTGTGAAAACAAATAACAGAAACAGATATATGGGTTAAAGATGTATTGTCACTTGAAAAATGACAAAAATTAGATTTTGAAAATAACTTGCTTATCTTGAAGAAATACA
>JAOTQE010112132.1:0-13153 GCA_025631205.1 Nesometra sesokonis
TGTAGAGCAAAATACGGTAAAACCACCCCTAAAACAGCGATAATTTTGGCAGAAAGGGGCAAAAAATGGTCAGGTAGGTTTTTTTTTTGCTTGTCAGATTGCAAAATTGAAGAGGATGTGGCCCAGTTAGTGGTGGCAGGGTTTGTCTCTCACGCATTGGAGCCAAAAAAAGTTGGCAGGAATACCCTTAGCAGGGGCGGATTTAGGGGGGGCGCAACCAAAATAGCAAAATAGATGAATTTTTTTTTTTTTGCTCGTCAGGAAAAACCTAAGAACCACGTCCACCCGGAATTTAAATGTGCGCTCCCCCCACCCCCTTCGGCGGATCCTGGATCCGCTCCTGCTTAGGCGAACCCCCCTTTAGGAGTACCTGGTTACGGGCATGCCATATCAAAGGTAAAAAATTATCACATTTAGGTCAATTATCGGAATATTATCGGATAATTATCGGATAATTTTATTACGTCAGAATATGTTAAACACCCGTTTCTGCAGCACTTTTATCGGATAATTTTTATCGTGATAATTTATCGGATATTTTTTTCTGCGGAAACACGGCTGTCTGTCTAACTGTCAATGTCATCTGAAACCATAATATTTTTATTGTTATTGTGTAGTAATTTGGCAAAATTGAAACCACTGAACTATAAAAAATAAATCAGCCAATTAGATTTTTAGATATATGAATAGACAGAAAGATAAGCTGAGAGACAGACAGATAGGGCCCATTGCAACATCATATCATTTTTGGTGATACAAGGATAATTTATATGGCAATGATATATTACTGTAAAGTGTACCATAGGATTGATATCATTGTTCCGAGAATATACAGTTTTGTTTTTATTTTTGTTTAATTTTTTTAATCCAACATTTCATGCACTGTTGATCAGTCTGCCCATCAATCTCATCTGAGACTAATTTTTATATAGTTTGTCTCAAACTAATGAAGTGTATAACAAAATGTATTATATTAAAATTCATTAAATTATTCAAATGTCAATTCCATTTCATTGTATTTAACAGAATTTATGGTCAAAGAAAAAAATAAGTTCATGATGATCCTATTATTCACTACAAAAAAAAAACAATGTTAAAAATATTGATATATTTTACTTTCTGGAAAGGGGAAGGGATGGCTGAGCTCATTGCCCCCCTCCACCCCACCTAATAAATCCGATCCACTCCTGCATGGTCCGTAGTCTAATTGTGCTGATGTTGAAATATAGCATGGACTGATTGATATAGGTTGGGCATACAAGTATTGAAACACAGAATTTTGGAAGGAATGAGGCTGTGGGCCCGTTTCTAGTGGAGAGAAAAGAATCGATAAAATATGGGTTAAAAAAATCAATTATTTTCTGCAAGTGCAAACAGGACCAGTTCGAAAAAACTGATTAAAAAATACCGATTAAAAACATGCTACGGATTGAGGGTTGGAATGGCAAATAATGATTATCGTAGTGCACTTTTTCGTGGTGCACAGATTTTTAAAAATGATAAAAACCGACAAAAATAGTTGCAAAATATATTTTTTTTTTATTTTAACTTGGCCAAAATGGGAATTTCAGTAGCCTTTGGCAACTTGGCGAATGGTTAAAGCCAGCACAGATAACCTATAACTAATTGAGACTGCGCCAGTATCATGGCTGACAGATAAACAAAATCTCATCGATTTACATGTTACACATCAAACAACTGGACAATATTATCAGTCACAGTTATTAAAACATTTAATAGTTCAGGGAATTGATGAAGTATGCTCATGATACAGTTGAAATTGAGGTCTAAAATACTTTGCCTTGCACTGTTAGAAATTTCAGGATAGGAATGGGCAAAGAAAAGCTCTGTTCATTTTATAAACCTAAAAATTACATTGCATAACATTTATTCAAGCAAAATTAACATACCATATATATCATACACGTAATTACACATTTGAAGCAAATTTTTTTCGCAGATAAAATTGCTAAGGGTGTTTTTATTATTATATAAATTTTAATCTAAAATTAAAGATATGTTTCATAAGAGCAGTGTAGTAAACAATGCATATGTGGCAGAGCCAAGCCAAATGAGACATAAGTCGCAAATGCTAGTTTTCCAAAATGGGAAGAAATTTAAAAATGGTAAATTTTTTCAATATTTATTTTATTTCAAAAATATACAGTTCATGCATTCAATTTTCATACTACCTTAACAATTTTTTAGATATATGATCAAAAATGTTTTAAAAATTCAATTCAAAATGACCTTGCTTAGTCATTTTTAAATGCAGCTTTCTCAAAACTTACATTTTGAATGTCCGAACTTTGATTGTTCATAACTTCGCAAGGAAACATCGTATGAAACCGATTTTTTTGCATGTTAAAGATAATAATGTGTAGTTTCATAATCCATAAAAACCTCAATTTTCATTTTTCCGACTTATGTCTCATTTGGCTTGGCTCTGCCACATATTTGTCTGCCTAATCAGGGACGTAACTTGGAGAAGTGTGGCAAATAATTTCCATTTAAAAGATTTCACGAGTGAAAGATAAATTACATTTCTGTTTTTAATCATTTTCTACTTCGGGCCGAATGGTATATCTATAGCTAAAAACTAGCTGTGCCACTGTTAATATCATGGTCTTTAATATTAGTATACATATTTTATTGAGGTGAATTAGTAAAAACAGCAAATGTGATTAAAACATGTTGATGTTGCATAATAAATGATGATATGCTATGTTTTATTAACTGAAATTAAAGCGAAGTATTGACAGAATATGTAACTGTAGGTCTGCAACCGTCATACAAATAACATGGGTTGTTGACAGACTGGTCATTAATAAACTCAATATGGCAACTGTTACTGCATACAACATACACTATGGTTAAGCACATTGATTGTACGTAATATTGTTTGTTTTATTTGTTTCTACACACATACAAAAAAGTATATATATAGCATACAAATTTTTAAAAAAACATGAATAACATAACCATAGTACTATAGACATAAAAAGAAGCAAAACGGTATGTGAAAGGAAGCCAAAATAAGTTTTAAGTTAAACTTTAAGGCTTGGCTACCTGTTAAAATTACATTAAAATTTCAAAGTTGGACAAATAATAAGTATACAGCGGAACCTCAACCTTGCATACCTCAATTTTATGAACTCTCATCTTACATAGCTTTGAACATTTACTCTCACAAAGCAAAATATATCTGTATATCAAACACTATAATAACCTCGATCTTAGATACATCAATTTTGTGAACTCTTAATCATAGCTTTGTAAATTAATCCTCACAAGACAAAATGTAAAATAAATTAACCAGTATTATAATATAGACGTTTAAGCCTATATTAAAAATCTGCTAAACAACAGTTGTAGCAAACAAATGGGACAACATAGACAATACAGACATGGATAGTCTAATGTAGTTTAACAGCTTGGTTTAGATGACTTTCTAAACGTCAAAAGATTACTTTTATGCAACCAATTTTTAGGTATAGAACCAATATGAAAGTACCAATATTGAAGAAATGTATCCTTAAATACTCATAATAACAGTAGCAGTCCTCCAAAAGAACACACTGAAAATACTAAGATCTAGAGAGAGAATATATGCAGGGATCCTAAGTAACCAGGATTAACCTAGAGGACCTAGGGTCTCCATGAATTTTGCATCATCTTTCGGGATCCAGGAAAAACCCAATTTTCTCCAGGAATTTGAATTGTTCATGATTATCTCCATGATTTTTGATAACTTTAAAATAAAAAATAAGAAATGGTATATTTCATTTAAGAACACGCAGCTTTTGAAGGTTCGTTTGGCAGCAATTGTACCAAATGTAATAGTAAACACCTTTTCATTTTTAATAATCAAAGAATTACACATTATTATCTTTAACATGCAAAAAAATCTATTTCATGTTTCCTTGTAAAGTTATGAACAATAAAATTTGAACATTTAGACTTGCGCCTCCCTTGGCTTGGCTCTGCCACATATTATGAACATCAGAATTAATGCATATTTGGGTGAAGACCAACGTGAAAGTATAAAAATCTAAGAAATATGTAAATTTTAATACTCACCATAATACAATATCACACTCCAAAAGAAACACGTAATAAATCCTAAGTTTTAAGTCAGATCTAAAATGGTCTTATGAACACCCGAGTACAATAACAACACCTTCTCACCTCAACAACTAATTTTGGTATAATGTGGATATGTAAACTACAGGGTGTTAAATTGTTTGGTAATTGTTTAATGAGTGCATTGAGGCCAATTCACAGTACCTATTGTTTGTTTAGCAACATCAAGAACAGTTCTCTGACCTGTTGACAATGTCGGGTCATTTAGACCTAGTTCAGGCCTTGTCCCTTCTAGACATAGTTTCTGACCTTCACACATTGATTGAGAATAGAAGCATACAGTACTTGAACTTCACACATGATGGTGATGATTGAATCAAATGCATTATTTTAAGAATATTTTTTTATGAATACAAAAACTAGACTTCTGACAAATACAACAGATATGCAATGGATCTGCAATTGAAAAGGGCCAGTGTCCATACCTGCCAACCCTACCGATTTTGGTAGTAGCCTACCGCTTTTTCGACCTTCCTGCCGCCTACCGCTTTTGTAAGGAAATCCTACCACTGTTTACAATTTAAGACTAAAATAAAACACAAATACACAATGAAAACTGTGAAAAACACCAAAAAACATGAAAATATGCAGTGAATTGGCACTAAAAGTAGGCATGTTCTGCGTAAATTTCTCAATAACGGAAATCGGGACAAAATTCCCTTTTTTTTTGTTTTTTTTTTGCTCAACACAGCAAAATCTGATAAAGCAAGGGCGCTGGTGCACTTGCTTCGCGACGGCGAGACGGCCTACCGCTTTCAAGAGTACAAATTTTGCCAGGTATGAGTGCTGCAGAAATGGTTATTTACATTCAAAAAATTATTACACAATTTTTTTCTTATAATAACACTCTTTGTATGAACAATGAAGCTGAAATTCCATAAAATTTTAAAAAAAATAAGAAGTAACATCACAATGTTCACACATGTCCGTTGTCCCAAATCTAAAACATTTTAAAACGATATTCAACTGTGTAGTGAAAATTTCAACATATGTCATCAGTTGACATCACGCATGTTCACGTCCCCTCAAAACTGCTTAATACTCAAAATATCAAAAGTTATTCTGCTGCAGTACTTGCATTTATTGTTTTTACCAAAAAGGTTGGTTACACAAGTATTGTATTTCTAAAGATATCTAATCACTTTCCACATTTTGAGATCAAATTCTGTTAAAATGTTTTTATATATCCTGAAAACAACAAAAAAATGTACATCTTGTGGGCAATAAATTAGCACTTAAATTGCCTATAATGGCTCAATTATAACTGTATAAATGACAGTAGCGCTAATCAAGAGAATTACAAAGCCATTACAGTACTGGTCTTTCCAGCATACGTTAATCAAAAAGGTTCATGCTAAGTGAGTGTGTATTTTATCTTTGCTTGACGATGGTTGGTAAATACCATAGTTTGAAATAGTGTGGTTTGAAATAGCTTAACCCGAATTCACTATTAAGGGAGTACTAATGAAAACACATGGAGCTTAGATATTTTAACCAAGACTTAATTATGAACAGTTTTCTTTACTGTACAGAATATTCTTGTGTCTGTTGCCAAGACATTTAAATCTCATTACATACACACATTAGGCTTGCACCTGACGTCAAACTATGCATTGTTGAATGAGTCCATTGAAAACTTGGTATTTTCATATATGCCTCTTGTCAGAAAAGTACAGTAGTTTTTTTTTTTTTACCTTTGTAGGCACATTTGGCTGCCAAGCTTTCGTTGTTGAAGCCGTGCACTCACTACGTAGTGTAATGGCCGCACGACTAAACCGTCGCTCCCTGTGTGTGTGGTTGCCAGATGCTATGACAGTCTTCTATTTGTCAGCTGAGAGGGTTTTGAGTAATTTTCCTGTTGAATCACTAAAAAAACCCTCGGTCGACGAGTCGAAGACTGTCATCGCATCTGGCAACCACACACACAGAGAGCGTCAGTTTAGTCGTGCGACCATCGTACGACCGTCGCACGATGCAGTGAGTGGATACTGCCACCAGGTCTCATGAACCTGAACTGATAACAAGCAAAATGAGGCTAGTCATGGCATTGTCGCACAGGAAGTTATTGAGAAATAAGCAAATGAACAACAGAAAATATAAACAAGTACAAAAGAAATTTGTGTATATTTTGTCCAATAACTTCAGTTATACATGTCTGATTTTGTTAATTGACGCCTCATTTTAAACCTTACAAAAAGTGGAACATGACTTTATCAAAAACTCAATTTTCAATTTTCTTTCAACTTGGTGGTTTTGCCGTGACATGCCTCAAATATAAAAACAAAAGACAAAAAAAGAAACTTCACTCTGTCTTGTACTATGTTTATATAATTTTAGACACTATAGTGCCCTCTAGGACAATGTCACGTTTCCTGCTAATTATTAATTTAAATTCAATCTAATTTTACTAAGTGTTAGGTAATATAGACCTTTGAATAGTGAATATTTTAATTCATAACAAAGGATATCTAATCTTAGACTCAATATTTAGTTTGAACAGTACAACAGTACTCTGTATTGAGTTTAGCCATGGGGCTATTCAATCTTTAATTTATTCCATTTTGAAGAACGTATAGCGGTCATGGATTAACTCTACCATTAATAAGTAGACCTATTATTAGAGGTTTAATAAGACAATGAAATTAAATATTTGTAATTTACTAAAGAATAACAAGTTGGGGCTGACATAGTCTCTTAATTATCGAACAGATTGCACAGTGCATAACCAAATCCATCGACCTAAACTCTACAATTGGATTGTAACTCGATATCATAATGTAACGCCATCGATTGCAAATCTTTTATCGCAGTTGGACATTCTTTTCAGGAATATAGTTACATTGAAAAGACCTCAATAATATATAAAAATATAATAACATGTTGGTTACTCATGTTTCTTGCGATCAAGATGCAATGAACCTTCATTAACATTGTTATTAGTGAGTCATGGTTCGCAAATTAACCAACAAAAAAAAAAACACATTATCATCATATTGTGTTCAGTCAAGTAAAAGTTAATATTAGTATCATGATATTAGTCAAGGAGTTGGTGATGTGATGTCTCGTTTTCCCATTTGACCATGCGTAACAAAAGAATTGGGGCAAAGTATTTAGAAATTTATGAGAAAAATGTCTCGGCTTCTTCGTAAACTCAACTCCAGATGCTAACTCGGACAGCGTAGTATGACTAGAATTCTGACCCAACAAGTAGTTTAGGTTGAATAGTAGGACAGGTAATTGGCCCCAACGACTCAACTCAAACAGCCTGGGACTCAAATCAGACAGCCTGGGCGTCAATTCAGACAGCAGGGACTCAACTTAGACAGCCCCAACCCCCAGAAGTCATTGTGTCAGGACTCGTTATGATGCTGTACTTACCTTGAAGATATCCAGGAAAAATAACTGTAAATTAAACACCATTTTCCTGTTAAAATTAAAACATAGAAGTTATGGTTGCTGGGTAAGACTAGCCTACACCCGTCTTTTATTGCCTTGAAAATGTGTTTGGTTCCTACCGCTGCGGAAGCTGGAAATGTTGGCAGGTATGCATTGTCTTTAATCCCCTTTATTTTTTAATTAAAAAAATAATAAATGTTCAGAATCAGTATCAACACAAATTGGCCTTAAAATCAGATAAACCTGCACAGAATTTTAACCTTCTATCTGAAAAAAAATCTGATCCAAAAGGGACATCATATGAGCCATCCATCTGATAAAAATCTAACATGCCAAGTTCAGACCAGAACATTATTAGGTGGATATCTTGATGAACATCGCATGACAAGCTATCAATATCATATGCTAGACAGAGCCTAGCATGCCCTACATTCCCTAGTCTTCATTTATTATCTAGCCACAATAGACCGAATTAGCGATGACCTATGTATACCCACGAATCCAGATGTAAACAAGGTCGCTAATTCGGTGTATTGTTGAGCTGTAATTTCTATGCAAGCCTGGTAACCGTTGATAAAATCTTTGGTAGTCTTTGATCAAATACATAGATGTGTTCCTATGACTTACATTTTATTATCCCCATTCATCAATTGTTGTAAGCTGCAATTTCTATACATGAGCTTGATAAAATCTTTCTATTCTAATAGACTGGTCCAGGTCTCTACAAATGTGCAGTTACTGTAAAGTGTCTAATAGGGGTCACTAATGATTAGTAAGCCACCCTATAGTTTATCCATACCCAGTGGCTATTGTTACACCAGTCGTAATCACAATTCTGTAGGCTATTCTTACACCACTCTAAAACGCATGCGCAGTAGGTTTATTTTGGACATTGGCGAATTCACAAAACAATCGTGACCGTGTAGCCTAGGCTCACGCGGTGCAATCGCAAATGGTCAGTTTCGGCGTTTTCAGCCGTGGCAATCCATAACCAAATTGATTAAAATATATTAAAATGATACCTTTAGGAACACAGAAGTCTTCATAGTGTCATAACCAAATTGGGTTGGGGAAAATAATAAAAGGCATAAAAATTAGTGTTGGCTTGAAATTACTCTGGTTTTGAAAATGTGTTGCCCATTTTGTGCGCCATACCATTGGATTTGTAACTGTTTTTAAGCAGGAACACTGTTACTAGTTACACGGGTGATCGGTAGCAAGCAAACCTGTGAATATCCACAAACAGCAGCTTGAGGCTTAGTGCAAACTAATGGGAGCCAAAATAATGGCTAAATTTACATAACTACGGTAGTGTAAATGATACCTTTACAATGTAAATTGTTTTCAAAATCCATCTTTGTTATAAATAGCCACGCCAAAAAACCCCTGAAACTGACCATTTGCGATTGCACCGCGTGAGCCTAGGGCTAGGCTACACGGTCACGATTGTTTTGTTTTAATTTGCCAATATCCAAAATAAACTGCGCATGCGTTTTACAGTGGTGTAAGAATAGCCTACAGGATTGACATTACGACTGGTGTAACAATAGCCACTGCGTTATCTATAATAATAGCCTAAATAAACTACTCTAAGACTAACCCATGGGGATTACCCTCACAAAAACTATATATATAATTACAAATCACAATTTTTCTCCACTTTTTAAGTAATCATCATCAGGTTATCATTCCTGATGATGACATAATTTTATGTCAAAATATTGAATCCTGTCATGATGGTGTGTATCTCATTGCTTGGAGTATGCATTCTACTTTCTTGAAGTTGATTAGTGGACCTTTCGGATTTGACACATATTATTCTTTAAGCTAGGCATTTTTACAATGTGATTGTATTGGTAATTATCTTTTTTTGTTTGTTAACAAAGTTGAATCAACAAAACATATTTACTTGTGCTGAATTGTAGTAATTTATTTCTATTGATTAATGCCGCGAAAAGGTGGATGGGTTACAGTTTCCAAGTGCTTAAATGCAACTTGGTAATAACAACTTTTTACCCTTGTAACTCACCCTAAAACACAATCAAAGAATAGTAACCGAGGGTTACTATTAGAAGCGTTACGGTAAGTCATGCCTAGTTTTCTTGTACCTGTATGTGAATGAGGAAGATCATAGGACAACATGGCGTGAAACTTAACCAAGTATTTAATGTATATAATTTCTGTTCTGGTGAAATCTTTAAGCAATCAGGTTTTATCATATACCTATTTCTTCATTAATAGTATTGTTGCTATGAGCTGCAATTTCTACACAGGTCTGGTAAAATCTTTTGAAATTTGATCATACACCTAGCCAACTTCCTTCTTTCCTGCTATTGTTTCTAGAGAAAATGCATGGGAAAGTTAAACTTGTTTTAAAAAATCTAATTTAATTCAGGGTATACTATAGATATTAAGTTATTATCCAGGGGCATACCCAGGATTTGGCGAAGGAAGATATCCAGGATTTGGCGAGGTGTTCGAGTTGGGTTAGAATCTGACAAGAAAAAAAAGCTTTTTTCCTCTATTTTTATCCCAGTTTATGATCTTTGGGCCTTTTTTTGTCACAGAAAACCTTCTCCTCGGAAGAAGGGGGGGGGGGGGGAGGGGCTCATTTTCACTGAAGAGGAGTGCTTGAGATCCAGATTTTTAAATTTCAAATTTTAGTGTTTGTTGCCTCCGAATGGGGGTTCACAAGCACCCCGCCCCCAAATACGCCACTGTTATCATTAATTGTGGCCAATAAGAATAATAATGTACAAAATTAAATTGTACATTAAGCAAATATGAGCATCCACATATCTGCGAGTTTAATGAGAATTTTTTTAATGTTTGATCACTTGGGGAACAATTTTGTCAATCTATTTTCCCAAAGCAAATTTTACCTACATAGACCACATCCCTGCATAATCTACTTCCTATCATAGATTTGGGAAGCATTATATTTGATTTGCGATTTTATTTGATTTATTCGGAGTTGTGGGAACCCCAAGGATAACACACAGAAGTCTGAAGTAGACTTACTTCCAGTGGGGTCCTTCTGGTGGTGATTGGCCAGTACACAATCCCCTACCCTTTTCCGAAGAGTGCATGCAATCTTTAACATGCACATGTTGTACACAGGATCAACGGCTTAATGTCTCATCCAAATGACGGTGCACTGTTAACTTGTATTTCAACCCTTCAGCCAAAACACAAGGAGAGTGGCATGGTGTTTGATCGAACCATGAACCAACAAGTTTTCAGTTCAGTGCACAGCACAGTTATTTCCACCAGCTAAACCAATTTAGTTAAATTCCACTCTTGCCATTTAAAGTAAAATAAGTTGCCCATCTAGCTATTGTGGTTTAAAAATTCTTCCACCTTGCTTTGAATACCCTCAACTCTCCAAAAACTTGGCCTCCCAGAAGCTTAATTTTAGGCTAAACCAGACTTTTTTTTAAGTCACAAAATAATCTTGAAACCACAGGGCTTGAATTTAACCAAGGCACTAAGGCCATTTGCCTCCAGTGCCCTCTTATTTGGCCTCAGTGCCTTAAAAAATTTGACTACCATCAAGCCACTTAGGCCTTGGTGTCCCTTATTTTCAGTAATATATTTGGATACAAGTTTTACAAATGTCCTCTGGTACCCATTAAAATCAAGCAAAAAATGGCCTTGCCCCTACAAAGTCCAAATTAGAGGCCTGAAACCAATGTAAACAGATAAATTTGGAATCTTTATAAACTGAACAATCCAAAAAACTGAAGAAAAAAAAACGACGGTTCGAAAGGTGGTAAATTTTTTTGCAAGAACTTAGCTGTAATTGTTACATTTAAATCTGATGTAAAATCATAGATAGATCATGATTTGCCAATAATAGGGAGGTGCATGCTCGGCTGAGCCACCACACATATACTCAGCAGTCTATAGTCACACTGTACAAACATGAAGAAATGGTATACACACATACTTACGTCCATGACACAATAAATACTAGAACATCATCCGGCATACTTAATCACTGCATTGTTTGTTTAGTAGGCCTATATATCTTCTCTTTGTTGATTTGCATGTTATACACATATCATAAATTGCATTCAAAAACTAAATAGATCATTATCATGAACAGCATCGGAATGACATTCTCCTAAATTGAAAATTGACGCCAGCTTTCCGACACTTAATGGTGGAGCGTATTCGGTAAAGCTCCACAGCTATTCATCATACTTTTAATTGCTGAGGTTTGATGGAATGCTGGAGGGAAAGAATTAGTTAATTCAGCTATTTATCCAATACAAAGGCAACAGTATCTATGGTTATTGGTTTACAACAAAATGTATTCAGATGACAATATTTTATGCATTCAGTTTCTAAAATTGGCAATGGCATTGATAACCATAAAACATGTACAGTAATGACCCAATGTATTTATCAGGAAACTTCACTTTTAAAACAGTGGCACACTTCTGATTCTAAGTACAATATATCCGCTGAAATACTTTTTTTCAATTTTTTTTTTATTTATGTGTCACAGCCAACAGCAAGTTTACTTGCCACTTATAGGATGAGATCTATGCCATGCTTTCATTATGAGGCTTGGAGAGTGGACTTGTTAAGTCATGGAAACCAAGCTAGCGTTCAGCCAGGTTCGAACCCAGGACCTTGGGATTGGAAGGCAAGCATGCTAACCACCAAGCTCCAGTGCCACTCCATATAAAACAAACTATACAAAATTAATTATAACTAATACAAAATATATTTTAAAATATTATAAACATGTAAAAAATATGTATATAAAAAATTGTTATCATGATTTATAGTCATAGTAACAAAACAGTGTCGGATACGACTAGTTTCCGTGAAATCTGGTGTCTTTAAACAGTTTAATATGATTTCTACTAAAAATCAGTAATTACTTTTAAATCTGTTAAAAGTTAAATTATATTTCCTCAAATGATTGACTATCATATAATTATTGGTTGTTATGCTGCCAGACCCAACATACATGCAGACCATATACTCAGAAATGCCTAATATAAACAAAGTAACAGTATTTTTGACACTGATTGCCTTTCATAAATAGCTGTAAATCCGTCAACTAGCTGGGTATGTGATTCGAACAGCTGGTGACATGAAAACTGGTACTTAACTTTAGTTAAGACACGATAATATCAGTGCTTTAGGGTTTTCGGAAGCATAAAATTATGGTTAAGCAGGTGCAAGGCATGGAACGAGAGGCGCTTTCAGTAGATTTAACATACTTATTTCACCTGAAGTCAATATACTCTGAGCAGTGGTAGGGCCTACTTTGTGGTTCTCTGGTGTTAAAACCAGCCCTCCAGTAACCTAAAATTCACAAGGCCCACATTCATGAAACAAACAGCAAACAAAAATGGACTTTCACTAAACCCAACTGATCATAAAAGCGAGTAAAATGGACATCTGAAGTGTGGTTAGTTTTGGGAGAGTTGTGTGCATGTAATTTATGTTTAAAGATATATTGTCACCTGAAAATGACCAAAAAATCATCAACATTAATTTTGAAATTAACTTGATCGTATCAAAGTAGCATCAAAGTTAAGAACTAGAGAATAGAAATTAGTGTATTTAAAAATTGTTTAATAAGATTTTTACA